>BLKR01015183.1:0-97956 GCA_011170035.1 Teleogryllus occipitalis | reverse complement strand
TTGAAGATAATTTTGAACAATAGATGTTCCATTTTTTGACCTTGCTCTTACTAAATAGCTGCTAGCCATTGTGAGTAGCAGTATCAATGCAAAACATAAATACAGGGCACCATCACAACTTTTTCGATCTGATTTCAATTCTATAGCACTTAGCAAACATTCGTCCATTCTATCAACATCTCCCATGAATATGTTATATTTTCCTACTGTGTGAAAAAATAACGCTAAATTGGAAGGAATGACATCGAAAATGTCATTAGAATTGAAGAATTTTCGTCAGGAAATACACGAGGAAATAGTGCAAATACGGGTGGATACATCGGCTGAATTCAACATTATTCATTGTAAAATTGAGTCTTTTAATAATCAAGTCGACCAAATGCAAAGGGAATTAAAAGAATCTGGCGACAAAATTAATTCCGAAGTTAATAATTTACAGGAGAGCATTGTGACATTGGGACATTTACATGACCAACAATGCGAAAAGTTGACAATCGTCGAATCGCGTGTAGATAATTTAAACGCAATGTCGCTTCAACATGGCGAAAAAATTGAAAACATAGAATCTAAATTAGTTAATTCGGATAGTAAATTAGAAAAACGAATACAGGAGGGACTTAGAAACATTAAAATGGTGCAAGAATCTGAATCTGGGAAATATATGTCGGACATTAAGGACAAGATCGAACAGTTAGAATACGAATACATGAGGCGTTCGCAGGAAAATATAGCAATGAATGCATTGGCGCTTGTAATACCAAGCCACCTAAAATTTCATGGTGATGTGAAAGAACAACCGTGGTCGTTTATTTCAAAATTAGAGAATTATTTTATGATAAATAATATCCCTGAAAGATTAAAATTGCATATAGTAGAACAAGCCATGTCGTCCAAGGCACATCATTGGTTGACTTCGTTAGTACCGGAACCGACTAATTATAAGGAATGGAAGGATAAATTCTTAAAAAGATATTGGAACGAAAGCCACAAGTTTGATCTAAAATACAAATTAATGAGTGAAAGGTATAAGACGGGTGGAGCCGAGAATATGTGTGACTTCGCAACACGTAAAATAGCAGCATTCAAGGCATGCGAAGACAGAATGGATAGCAATGAATTAATTAGAATTATTATTCGTCAGTGGCCTGTAAATATCCAAAATTTATTGTGGAACTCCATGCCTATTGATTCTGAGGATCTAGTCGAACGTTTAAGTCGATTTGACCAGACATTGAATAGTGATTATGATCGTAGTAAGGGGTATCAATATAATGAAAGCAGGAACGAGAATAACAATGGAACGGGAAAAACAATGAATAATTACAACCGCCAAGGAAATTATAGCTCAGAAAGAAAGGATGACAGGGGAAATAGTACTAAAATGGAAAATAAAAAGACAGGAAACGGGTATCCGAGGAGGTTCAAAGAGGACAATAAACGGGAACATGTGGAAATTAATGCGATTGAACAGGAAAACTCCCAGTGTTCGAAGTAAATGGGCGGGATACTTCGAACGATGATAATGAGGGCGTGATGGTTCTTCAGGAGTTGAATAGCATTGAAGTATCGGCGGAAGATTTATTAAGGGAAGATACGGACGAACGGGCGGAGAATAGCACGTGTTTAATTTTGAAGGGGATATTTCTGAATATACCTGTAGACATTTTAATTGACACAGGTGCTAATGTTTGTGCAGTGTCGGAAAAATTATATGAGCAGTTAAAGAAAAAGGGAAATAAAATTGAGGAGCTACCCACTAGGAGTTTGAATATTCGGACAGCTAATGGAAGGCGCATCGAAACGAGAAGTCGGCAAATTTGGGTGGAAGTGGAAGTCCAAGGGATGACAATTCAGTTTCCGGCAATTGTAGTGAAGAATTTGATTCGTCCAATTATTTTGGGGATTGATGGCCTAAAATGTATGACGCCAAGGTCGACATAGGTAACAGGAGTATATTGTTACGAGGTGACAAAGGGCAACAACATTGTTTAGGGATCAAAGACCAGGAGGGCGAAGATATGTGTATTTGCGATATTGCGGAACAAATTGAAGAGACCAGGGACCAGATCCACGCGGCAGCAGAGGGCGCGGTCGACGAAAACGGAATAGATGCTAGTGAAGCTATTGAAATGTTAGTCAATGAATATAAAGATTTTTTGGAAGTTCAAGGGAGCCGGTAAAGGGATATCAATTTAAAATTGAATTGATGGATGAGGAACCTTTTAATCTGAAACAATATCCGATCCCCCATGTATATAAAAGCGAAGTACGTAAACAAATAAACACGATGCTTGAGGATGGTATAATAAAAAAAATCGATGACACCGTATGTAAGCCCAATAGTGATAGTTCGTAAGAAAGACAATAAGATCAGATTTTGTGTTGATGCTAGGAAACTCAATAGCAAGACCATCGCTCGTCATGAAAAACCGCCGAAATTAGATGAAATGATGTGGAAGGTAAAAGGAGCTCGGATATTCACGGGACTGGATTTTACTGCGTCGTACTGGCAAATTGGACTACACCCAGAATCGCAAAAATTTGTCAATTTTTCATTTGAAGGCAATACGTATAGTTTTCAGAGGATGGCCTTTGGATTAAAGAATAGTGGCGCAGCTTTAATCAGTTATTTGGACGATGTAATACCGGATGAGCTAAAGGAAACTACTCTCATGTACGTCGACGATATTGTGTTATTCTCTACCAATATGTTTGAACATTTAAAGAAGTTGAAAAAACTATTTGAAATCTTTCGGAAGTATAATTTAAAATTAAATATTGGAAAATGCCAATTCGGGAGGAAGAATATAAAATTTATGGGGCACGTCATATCGGATCAAGGAATGTCGATGCAAGATAAAAAGAAAGAATTGATTAAGAATTTTCCACGACCTCGGAATGTAAGGGAAGTTAGAAGATTGATTGGGGTGTGCAATTATTATTCCCGGTTCTGCAAAGGTTATTCAGAAATTATACACCCAATAATAGAATTGCTAAAGAAGGGGAGGAGATGGGCGTGGGATGCAAAATGTCAAGAGGCGTTTAAAAAATACCCGTTTACTTGAAAATCTGATGCCAAAAAATCTAATTTTATACTCAAATTACTCTTAAAATACTAACATATGATAAATCATTTTATTCCAATACTCATGATGATAACATTGCTGATGAAAAAATATATAGTTCAATTTAAAAAATCAGAGATGATTCAATTTCTCGAAAACTAAAACTATTATAGAGAATTCCTCTACCAGCATGTTACCTGCCCCAAGATTTTGCATTGTTCAGCGAAAACTGCAACTCGATACCCTGAACCGTTTAGAAGTTATGGGGGTGGTCCATATTTGATGGGACACCCGGTATCATATAAACATTAGAAACCCTATGTAACATGATCGATGATAAATGAAAGCGATTGCTGTATACTAAGCGAATGAATAGGGATGACTAAATACGTCTCGTAGTGGAAACCTCGAAATGTTTTCTTTTCATAGCGTCAACTTCGGGTAGCTATATTTTCTTAATTAAACCCCAAAATATCCAAGCAATTATTTGAAATTAAATAAAACTACAATTTTATTGACAATAATACTAACCTGATATGACTTTCTACAAACAATTATAAGGAGATGTGAACTTCTTCATCCTAAATTTTGATCCTAAATCGTTACTTTTAATTTTAACGATTATGTTAATGTTTGCTACTCAGAGACACGGAGCACGAATAGAACACAATAAGTAAACGAAATTGAGGATATTATGATTATTATGTCGTAGTAGCTTCATTGTTGAAATGACTGATTCTTTCATATGAGATTTTCTTTGTTTCATGAAGATAACCTCGACGTATACGTATTTCGAACACGTGTAAACTTCTATGATTTTGACGCGATAAGCGATGACCTCAAACAATCCACTTAGATTCAGAGGGTAGAGTAAAAAATCATTGGCGTGTTAGTGTCGAATGGATAATAATGCGTCCAGGAATTGTTCTGAACCTGGAATAATTGAATTTTAAAAACATGTTTATTTGCAAACTTTGCACCTTCATTGAAACTTACTTAACTGCATACGTAAGTTCACATTCCTTCAATTACAAATGTCCATAAATAAACATATGTCAATACAATATTATAATAGTATTATTACTTTTTCGCATATTCCATGCTGATGCTATATGCTTCTAAAGGCAGCAGACTCACTGGTTAGAATGAAATTGTGAATGTTATAACAATGTATTTCGTATTTGGAACGTGAATACTGAGGAGCCGGAAGCTTTAATGTCTATATTATACGTCAAGACAATTAATGCAAAATTATTGTTTTCTTGTATATTTAATTTGAAAAATTTTCCACAATTTTATATGTAAAGAATTGGCTTCCTAAGAAGGTGGATAAAAGCTTTCTCGAGAGAAAGCGAGTGTTACGATTTACGCTTACAAGCTCAGCCTATTTCGCCTTGAAACGTGTGGAGGAAGGTCGCAATTTTCACCGGGAGGTATTTCTGGAAGCCAATTGATGACTCTTTCTTGCTCCCAAGTTGAAGATTGTTCGGTAGCCGACTCGAGTAATATTTTAAAATTTATGCTGTAATTGTTAAACAAATGGAACTTCAAGTATTTAGAATAAAATGAAAAATTAAGGAGCTGAAAACCAGGAATATCTAACGAGCAACAATTTTCGTGGCAATTAATGCAAGCGTTGTGGCTGCTTGTCCCTCCCCTCCGTTAGAAACTTCAAATGTATTTGCCGGAGAAACTAAGCGAGCCGTTGCAAAACGGCTTGTCGAAAAGCTTAACGTGGGAACTGCCAAAAAAATAGTTGTCATGACAAGCTAATTTCTTATAAACAATTACGTATCTCGAAAACGAAAGAAAGCGCTAATCGGATTGCGGAATTTTACATCTCGTTTAAAGGCAATTTTAAGAAAGCAATAAGTTTTTTTGTAAAATTTAAAAATTTATAAAAAATTTCCAAATTTTGCAATTCTAAAGTGGGAAGGGTTTTCTGATGACCCAGAACCAAAAACTGCGAATTAACAATTTTGCAACAATTAACAATTTAATAAACAATTCCGAAATGTGCGCTATTCCTGCCGAAGAGTGTCCCCAAATTGTCCCTGATTTGATGATAGCAAAATAACAATTTTGACATGAGATGCAAATTAATTGCTTAATATCTAGTTTAATTGTTACTTAAATGATAAATATACAGCTGGTCTTTGAATTTTACTTTCTTTTATTGAAATGGTTCCCTAGAAGTCCTAACGATTCGAGAAAGACAGTAATTTGCATTTTTGCAAATGTAATATACATATGAACAATTGAAAATATGCAATTATAATCGTTTTTCTTATCGCAAAATTCTGTAGTAATTTGGTCATTTGATAAAGTTCATAAATTGCGTTTGGACAAGAATATTGGAATTTAAATATCTATAATAACGTAATTGTTCTAAAATTAGTGTTATTTTATCTGATATCAATGTAATTTCTTCAAAAAGAATTGTGTTAACTGTGGTTAAGTGCTATGAGTTCATACATATTTCAAAGAATTTACTTTCATGTTCATACAAGTGTTTCTTTCATGTATTTTTCATTTGAAAATACTTCCATATCTGAACTGGCGGCGCCCGCCATTTTGTACGACGTAATTTTGTTAGGGCACTCCCCCCTGCGTTGAGATTGGCTACGATGGTTTGTGAGGCTCCGCCTGCGACGTTTCGTCATGACAAGGGCCGGCCAAGCCGTGCAAAAGCTGAACTTAGCCGCAGACGGCCGCGATCAATTTATGTTTCCAGTACTGTACAGTTTTACTGTTTTTTGACCAAATCAATCAAATCTGGCCTGCACGAACCCCTTAAGCGTCTTTTACGTTATTATTATAAAGTTTAATTAAAAATTTTGAAGTAATATTCAGAAAATTTTGAAAATATTGAGTCTTAATATAAAGTATTCCAGATATTATTATATTTGCTTCATACTCAGAGGGTCTTGAGTTGTTTTAAATCGACCAAGGATATACATTTTGGAGAAAATGATCTGAACGGTTTTGGTGCTAGCATTGTCCTCAGAAACAGCCCGCGGTTGCTTGTTAGTTAGCATGCTCGCCTTCCACGGCGCAAGCCGCGTTCGATTCCCGGTCGGGGCAATAATTAGCTGTGCGCTTTCCATGCAATGTTCCAGTACCTGTTGCTGCGTGACGATGAGAAAGCTCACTTCTCAGGATGAGAAGACCAGAGACACGGCGTACGGATCGCTATGTGCTAACCACGCTTACCCCTCAACATATGGCCGCAAGGCCGGGACGCCGCTGGTATTTCCTAGCCCGTAAAGAACTCTCATACCAAAGTACATACATACATACTGTAATGGTGTCGGGAAACAGTGGACTCTATAGACTACTCTATACATTCCCAAGATGCTCAGTTTTTTAACTTCCAAGGTTTCATCAATAGGAAGATGCATGGCATCCTATGAACTGTTCAAACCTTTGAGTTTGTGTGGTAACAAATACATAACAAAAATTACACAGTTCACACAAACCAATTAAGTGTATTGAACAAAACTGCAGTACAAAGTAAGATTGAATACAGCACAGCTGCGTGCCTGAGCACGTGGCATAGGAGAAAACATGTGTTAGAAACCGTTGATTATAGAATCCAGCTGCGTATCACTTAGCAATCAAGGGCACCACTCACACATTAGATGTGCATATGACAGTGATCTATGGTATCACAAATGAACTGTAGCCGCGAAAAGACTAAAAAACAGCGGCTTACAAAGCGCCATGGCTCTCCGTTCACAGCTACATTGCAACTGAGTTCGGTGTAGCCGATACTCAATGATCTCTTGGCGGCACTGGTTCAAAATACAGCCACCAGGATCGCTATGATTGACATACATATAATAAAATAACTTGTACAGTCGCCACCAAGCTGCCAGGCGTATCAGACATTCAACAACGTCGTGAACAAATAACTCTTTCACGCATTAGATCAGGCTGTACCTTATTTCTCATAGCCATATGTTAGAGAAAAAACCTATCCCAGTATGTGCTACCTCTTGCAATTGCCCATTGAACATTAATGACGACCTCCAGGAATGTCCCCAGTACAATTCTGTCAGGCCTTTAATTTTTTGATAAGGAAAGTTTCAGTTCCATTCTAAGTGATAATAGATAGTGATAATAGATAAGTGGTTACCAAAGCAATGTTATAAAATTTTCTTTGAAATAGGTATTTTGGGAAATATTTAACTGTATTAGAATAATGTAATCTCCTACTCCTTTCTGTAGTAGTTATCATCGATGTAATTTTCATGTTTATGTTTTATGTTTTTGTATTTATAATCATCATTGTAATGTAACCTCAGTATTGTAAAAACTTAATATTGTCAACGTAAAATGTAATATATTGTTTTTATTTAGTCGCTAATAACCTAGCTGTTGATGCGACTTAAAATAAATGTAATTAAAAAATGGAATTAGAACCAGATTTTTGAGAGTTAACAGAATGATACAGAGTCAGAAATAAAGATTGTCGAAAAGCGGATTTGACAGCCCGATTGCAATTCCATATTAATGGAACAATGACGCGTAATGAGAGATTTCAAGTATTATTATTATGCGCCATTATGTGCTGCATTATCTCCCTGCTTGCTCCACAAACAAGGCAGTTGTCGTTTCCAGTCTCCAATCTTACTATGTGATTTCTGTAACCATTACTCGCAATTTCATATCTTGAACGGCCCCATATCCTTTGTAAAGGGATCTCGTGGCGTTATTGTTGAAGTACACCAGTCCACCGCGACCACACGGATTGAAACGCCAGTCAATTCATGTGAAATTTGTGGAGGAGACAGAGAGCTTTCGTCAAGTTTTCTCAGAGTGCTCCCATTTTCACTGCCTCTAATTTCTCATTCCCATCATCACTCACATTATGAGCATTATCGTTATCATCAACTCATCTCGACTCATAGACCTCAGTGACCTTAGTATGAAATGGAAAAGCCCTAAAAACAAACAGACAAACAAGTAAATAAGTTAATAAATAAATATATAAATAAATAAATTCACCACCGCACCACGTCCTCAACTGACAAGGGCAATGACCGACTTCGACTACCAATTTCTGACTGGTTTAACGGAGGATTACTCCACCTTCGACGCCAGTACGTGGCTACAGAAAGTTAAACCTAACATAACTAGAAAATAAAAAAAATGTCGCTAAGACCTGAGAGGCGGATAGCGACCTGAAATAAAAAAAATAATATAAAATCTATATTGAATGATTCTAAAATGTTTATTTTAGACGTATGACAAGGATTATCATTGTGTCCTGGATCGGCGGGGAGGGGCAAGAGGCGACAGGCTGAGTTAGCTCAGAACCAACATTACCGTTACATATACAACGGCTTTAACCAGGAGGACATAAGGTGAGTTCCGACAGTGAAATATTAGATGGGTAGTTCGTATTCAGCCAGTGGAGTGGCAAGGGTCGGGCGAGGGTCGGGCGAGGGTCGGGCGAGGGTTGGGACGGGGGGCGAGGCGAAGGGTCAGGCGATTGGTGAGGCGATTGGCGGGGGGCGGGATAGGGGCGTGGAGAAGGAAGAGGCGAGGGTTGTGACGAGGGTCGAGGCGAGGGGTGAGGCGAAGGGCGAGGCGAGGGGCGTGGCGAGGGACTTGGCGAGGGGCGTAACGAGGGGCGTGACGAGGGGCGTGACGAGGGGCGTGGCGGGGTGTGTGGCGAGGGGCGTAGCGAGGGGCTTGGCGAAGGGCGCGGCGAGGGGGCGAGGTGAGGGGCTTGGCGAGGGGCGTGACGAGGGACGTGACGAGGGGCGACGCGAGGGACGTGGCGACGGGGAACCAAGGGGCGGGGTGAGGGGCCCGGTGACGGGCGAGGGGCGAGGCGAGGAGATGGATTGGGATGTGGGGTGCGGAACGGGGCGAAAGAGGAGGCGAGGAAGTGGGCGGGGCCCAGCGGGGCGCGGAGGGTGCAGGGCGCGTGTACAGCCGGCGTTCGCCAACACGCGCCGACCCGATCCGCGCTCGCTCACTCGTTCACTCGCGCACGCGGCGGCGGTATGCAGCGGCGTCGGAGGCGGGGGCAACGGGCTAATGACAAGTTCGTGCCGTCGTCTGCCACGCGACCGAGTGGCTGCCATCGCCGGACGCTCCCCGCTCTTCTCACCCCGCCCGCGTCCCCGCCGCACCGTCCTCCTCTACCTCCACAGTTCGCGTTCCCTCCCGGTGCTCCGCGCCACCCCGCCACCGCCGCCTCTCGCCGATGCGACGCCTTCGCCTTCGCCGTAGCTCCTCGGCCCATCCGCGCGGGCTGCGGGATGTGGCTGTTTGTTTTTATCGGGTCAGTTAATTGCATCGATGGCGGCGATGGTGGGCGCAGTGTGGTGATGGTGGTGGTGGCGTCCTCCCGGGCCTCGGGCTACCGCCAGCCGCCGCCCTCACACGCACCCCGCTAGGCACCCGCCCCGCCCTCTGCACCGCGTCCCGCCCGCCCATCGCACCGCGCCGCTGGACGGGGCTCGTCCACCTGCCTCGCCGGCAATTAGCAGCTCTGCCTTGTAATTGCGTGGTGTCTGGGCGCTGCCCCCGTCGGCGCTACCGGCTGCCTGCGAGCGCGCTGCTCGGCTCACGCGGTCGGCGGCAGGAGGACGCGCTGGCGGGTGGGCGGGCGACGGGCGACGAGACGGCGATGGGCGAGACGGGCGGCCGACGGACGGACAGACGGACGACGGGCGAGAGGAGGACGAGCAGGCAGGCAGGCGGCCGGGAGGACGGGAATGTGAGCGGGGAAGAAACCCATCCTCAGAGGAATTGGGCGGTGTGCGGGAAGATTGGCGTCTTGAGGAGCACGAGGCGTGCTGGCGGTCGCATTTCGGCGAAGAAGCAACGTATAGCGCGTGCTATTCACTGGATGCATTTTGGGGTTATTATCCCTATGCACAATATTATGACCACCGTAACACAATGCAAAATTTGGAAGTTCACTGGTGTAATTTGTTAGCGTTTTTACTCGTACTAGTTAATAAGAAACTATTAAAGTTAGTGAGATATACCAAGTGTTTATAGTCAGAGGAAAAAGAAGCTTGTGCCTATCTTCACAGTACCACACTGGTCCACGTTTGCGTTCCTAACTAAAAAAAAAGGACTTGGCGACTCTAACGTGAAGTCTTCGGAGTTTTCCATCTTAGAGAGCCCATTCTAATATTAGTGCCTTGTACTCGTATCATCTCATTCATCCTTAGGAAACGTTGCCACAAAACATACTAAGTCCGAGATACTTTTTTCCCCTTCTCACGTGCGCTCCGTAATTCATTCTTCCTGTACGTTGTTCGCGTGTAAGTAGACAGACCTTAATGAGATGTGTGTGAATGTCAGTTCAATTTTAGAATCCATCCCATGTGGCCAAACAAAGTACGAGGAAAGGACGAACCAGAATTAGTGTTATAATTAACACATAAACCACACCTGTAGTGTATTAAGAATTGTAATACCGCTCAGATAATAGTACATATTTCTTTTTCATTCTTTTCCTTTCCCACCGAGAGAGGTAGTTCAGGGCATCAACTGATGGCCTGATGGACCGGGAGGTTCTAAGATCGACTCTCCACAGTGTCAGGATTTCCGACACTAGTTTGTCAGCAATGTCGAATTCCGCCGCTGCCAAACGAATATATGAATTTTATCAGGAATGTCTATTTCAATTAATGCTTTTGAAAACAGTGGAATTGGAAGCAGTGATTCTAATGTATATAACATCTCTTGCGATTATCATTGATCAAAACGATTCGAAAAGCGTGAAGATCAGGAGACGGAAAACAGATAATATTAACCAAACTAAGGCAAGCTCCATTACTATTCGAAATTAGTCTCACTACATCAGCATATAATTTCTCGTATTATTTGCATTGGACACGTAATATTGTACTAGTTTATGCCGCAAAAGTGTTTTCAACCTGTAAAAATATGTTTTTGGGTTGAGATCCAAACCGTGAGTAACCCAACTTACCTCCCCCTCCCGTGTTTACATAAGAACAGCAGCGACAATTTTTTTTTGAATTATCGAAATCCGACCCATGATTTATTAAGATGCTTTATTAAGAACATTGCTCACTCCGAGTAAAAAAGTTAAAATAAGAATTGGGAGTAGTTTTTTGAGAATAAAAAAAATCATATTTATTCGCAATCAACAGAATGGAACTTCAAAACCTTAAATATTGTTGACTTCATAGTCTACTTTCATTTCTATTGTCCATAAGAAATTTTACATTCGTACATGATCTTTTTTTATTAACAACGTTAACCATACTCACATAATTTAGAGACTCCAGAAAATGAAATGAATGAGTTAATCTCTTAATAATTCCCTAATATTTCTACGTTTGTAGATAGTAACAATTCATCTTGTTTATATATTTTAGAAAAGTCACTTTTTACTCAAAGTGAAGCGAAAACTAGTCATTTTTTCAAAAAATTTGTACGAGACATCACTTAAAGATCAAAGTTTGAAGAACACAGTTTACATGAAAATATATATTTTCCATAACGTAGTTGTAACAGGAAGGCTCTCTCTGCTTGAGAGTTTTTGAAGTAATTCAAACTTGTATATTTTTAGATAAATTGATTCTTTTCCTCTGCAATGCAGTCGGCAGTTTTGAGGGAACGCCAGACATTTGAAATGTGCGCCCTTTGCTATTAATTCATACCAAAGAATGCTTATAATTATCTACATCCGAAATTAGGCGCCAAATTTTAATTAATTTGGCTGCCTATGTAAACACAACGTGTTGGAGGAAGTAATTTACTCATACATGCACAATTATCCACTTTTTTGCCATCAAGTACGTACAATTCGACTTTTTCTGCCAAAAAAATTGCCACAATTGCCACATTTAGTCGCATCATTACACTTAACTTTCTCTATACTACGTATGTAGTATATAAGGAAGTAAACTAGTGGTCCACCAGCAGTACATACTTTCTCGCGTTATATGTAACGACTATGCTTATTGTAATACTTCACGATCCTGCAAAAGCATCTTCAGCCAATTTGTATTCAACCTATTCATATTTCTGCAAATTTAATGGTTTTAACGTTCTTATTTTTCAGCATGTTATCTAAATTACAACACATTGATTTCAGAAAAAAGTAGTAACGCTGCATTTCAGCACATACTTTCTCGTATTATTTGTAACAATTGTTTAAAGTAATAATATTTATTGTTCAAATTATGTACTACTTCCAATATTTCATTTATCGTTTATTTTATATGTTTACATCAACTTGCTTGAATCACGTCGTTGCCGTAGTAATAATGCTAGGAAGTTTCTTTAGCCTGAGAAAGGATTATCCTCGTATTCGTTAGTAAAACAGTGGTCAAATTCAACTAAACCTACAGAAAAATTAGAATGCAATGTATTCAGAACATTTCAATTAACAGGATGGTTTAGTTTTTCCCTTGTGTGTTTGTATTGTAAGTTTTTTTATGAAAAATACCTACATTTTAATTCTTTCGTTTTTTTCTCTACTTATTCTTTGATTGTAATGTTACTTTCAGGATATCGCAGTGGAGCAAAATTTCTTTTCCTAAGAACATTATCTGGGAGAAATTAAAGCAATTTAATGAAAATGGCAATTAATTCGTGTAATTTGGTGCATTGCACTCTATCTATAAAAAACATTTATAGAAAAAAATTGGAAAGAGTTTTTTGAAAATTTTCTGTAGGTATTCTTTGAAAATCGACAAGATTTGATCGAAAATTACGTCAAAAGAATCAATATTTTGAAAAACCTTCATCTGCAGTTATTATAAGTTCCAATATGGAAAAGTCGATTTCGTTACAACCAAAATCTCTAGCTTTAACATTTACAGCGTAAATCTGATCCGAAAAATCTTAAACCACTTCAATTTTCGAAATTTCAGTAATTCAGAGGCGGTAATGATTACATTTTTACTATATTTAAAAGCCTACCGTCATTCATTGAATCGAACTAAAAAAATTGGAGATGCTTTTCAATTTTTTAAATATTTTTTGATCTTCATATAAAAAATTCCTTTGAACTAAAATATTTATTTCAATTTCGCTGGTCCTGAAATTGAGAAAGACTAAGAATATTCTTGAGAAAAATCCTGTGTATCGTTTCAGGCGCCAGTGTTGTTCACAAAAAGAGAAAGAGCAAAATATCGAAACAAATTAGCTTAGTTTCGGTTCACTGTCTTTTGACTAAAGATATTTCAAGATTTCCTATGAGAAAGAAACTATCACACAAATAGCATGCCGAATCTCAAACTCCCTTTTCCACGAAGATAATGAGGAAGCGTGTATCGTAAGTATTTTCTAGTTAAGTTGCAAATAAACATCTCCATTCATTCGAAACAAGCGCAAAGTAGTGGCAACTACATCTGGAGACGGTACTTCCACATACAACTGAATCCGAGTTTGAGGGATCTTCCGGGGTAGGGCTTAGTGATTCAAGCCCCACCGCTGCCTAATTCGGTTAATGCTGTCGTGACTGGCACAAACCAAAAATTCCAGAGTCTCTCGCAAACGTTTGTGTGTATTTTTTACCCGGGAAAAGGTTGGGTTACCTTTGTGGTTATCTGATGATTACCTACTCTCTTCTGATTACTTACTTATAACGTGTGCACTCTGCAAGTTGTTCCAGACAACAAAAGGTGTATTTTTTGAGTTCTTGAAAACAGCTGGAGTTTACGCATGCTTATGGTTACCTGGTTTTGAGGTCCGATTGCAAGATGATTGTCAAGATGCAGGAGAATAATAGATGAATTTCCCCTCTCCTCCTGGCTCGACAGCCGCCTACGAAGTCGCCTCCGCAGCAAGGTCGTTGCCTTCTGCGAGAGCATTCTACTGCACAATGAACTCCTATCTAAAAGTAACATTGTATAGAGCAGTGGGAATTGAATTCAATGTACACTAATAATCGAGTGTTTCTTTAAATGTAAATGACTTTTATACCCATCCTCAAATAATAAAACGTACAGGTGTCCTAAGTAGTGATTGAGACATCGTCGAAACGTGATATCCTAAAAATCGTGATATATAAAAAAATTTACCTCTGTAATCTTCTACTAAGAGTTCATTGAATTATCCTCTCAGCACAAAAGGAGCGGTTATATATTCAAACGTATATTTGTTTGATCCTGTAGAACGCGTTTTTTGGTTTTCGAAATATCACGAATTCAATGTTAGTGCAGTACAGTCTCCAGGCAAGTAATATTGAGAGAACAATCTCTCCGCAGCTTTTCTTTGATTTCGTTTTCAAAACCTGTCTACGTGAGTTCTTCCGCGATGTCGTGTTAAGAGGGAGAAGTAACATAAGCAGAGATCGTGAATTCCTTAAAGGACTATACATCCCTTGCTCGTTGAATTCTGTCAAGTGGCTTCATCTCCTCCCAGTGCTTGAAAAACGTCGACTGGCACGCCCGCGCTCCGGCGCTCGAGTGGCGCGGCAAACGCCTCCCCTCCTCTCCCCTCCCCTCCCCCACCTGCACCGGCTTCCGAGAAGAGCCCCGCGACACTGCACGCCCAGACGCCTCTCCTGCCCACCGCCCCCACAGCCACCTCCGCCTCCCGCCCCGCCCGCCCCGCCTTCCTCACCTCCGTCATCCCCCCCGCCACCGACTCCCGCTTTCCTCACCTCACCTATCACCATCTGCCCCCGCCAAACTCATCTTTCTTCTCGCCACCCGCCCCCGCCCTCACCTACGTCATTTTCCTCTCGCCACCTGCCCCTGCCTTCGCCATCTTTTCTCTCGCCACCTGGGTAATATTACAAAGTAATATCGTTTTAAGTATAAGAAGATATACTACAAACATTTTAAAAAATTCAAAGGAATACACATTTAATTCCGTGAAAGAGATAGAATTGATGTTATTTCTAACGTAAATACAAGGACCCCCATATGCGGGAACTTTATGCGATTCCTTTTCTTTACAAAAATAGTATGCAAGGTCAAAGTTTGGAATTTGGAAAATGCTAAGTTCATTAGGAGATAACCAATGTTCTTTAAAACAAAGAATATCCTTTAGATTTGCTGACATCCATCTGTAGTGCTGCCTCAATAAACTCAGTTTTATTTGAAAGGGATTGAACAGTATAGTGCAGTATGTTGATCTTTTGCAAGTACCTACACAAATGTTTTTCTGCTGCATCTGACTGTAGTTGCTATATATTTACTCCATTTTTACCTCGAGTGCATGGTCGAAGGTTGTAATGCGTCCCAGCAGTGACAGGTTGTGAGGAAATTGGGGCATCAAGTGAATTGGTAGAGGGAATGCGAGAAACTGAAGTAGGTTCAGAGGAGGAGGAGGTAAGAGGGTTCGATGTAGGATTGGGAGGTGAAGAACGAAAAGGAAGGAATAATATTTCCTGCAGCGACATCATGAACTATTATTTGAATACCTGTATTTCCCACTGAATTCTAGAAGACGTGCACAGATAATGAAGTTACATTTATGTCCAGAAGCAAAACAAGGGGCCATCTCATTTGCTCAAAGGATCAGGAAAACTGGACGAAAAAATCGAGGATTTCAAAACAGGTTATGTCAAAGTATCCAAAATGGAGGGATTGTAGCAATTAAATTCTTGCATTATTTTCTAACATATGAGCGTAAAAAATGTGAAAAATGATTTTGTTCAATCGCATGTTTCTAAAACGTAATTGTGGCAAACTTTGAAATCCAAAGCTGGCCAAAATCAACCCACTACTTTCGAATTTGGCGAAGTCAAACTCATTTTCAAAGCAATTTCTGGTTTTAAAATGATTCAAGTTATATCTTTATTTTACAAACGCCTTGACCACAACTGCAATTGTAAATAGGGAGCATTCACTATTTAAGCATGAGTTAGTAGATATTTTATAACCAAGTCTTATTTTCATTTCAAACCAATCGAATCCATTATTATTTGCAAAAATGTATTAAGTACACATTGGTTCCTTTTTTTAGGTGAACATTATAATCTCTACTTTGTGCATATGATTTGTCATACACTTAAACAATGTAGTAAGGTGTACATCGTAGTAGTTTTACTACTTTTTAGAATTAAATCTTGCTCTTCGTTTTCTGGATATCAAAAAAATTGTACAACTTAATAAACAAACGAGTGGTGCCAAAATAGCACGTACTTTCTCCCTCGTATTTCCACGCAAAATTACGCGAAAAGTACTCACATTTTCGAAAAATTGTACATCTTCGTTTTTAAAAATCTATCTTTAAGGAACACATTTCATTAAGGAAAAAATCTCGATTTTTAATATTTTAGTTGTAGGAAGACTCCGCAAAAATTTTGAACTTCCGCAATTTTCGAAAAATCAGGGTTTTCAAAAATCATGAGACCTGCTCCATCTTCGTAAACGTCCTTTACATTATTCAATAACAAAATTTAATCGAAAACGATGGAGCCATTTTTTCTAAATTCGATAAATATCCCAGGAACTTAATGTAAAGTACCCCCCAAATATAAATATGTTTCAAATCCAAAGGATCACGACATCAGCCAGATCGATAGGGGGATGTCAACTTTGGATAAATTCGGCTGAACGGTTTAACCGCCAGCGTTGTTCACGGACGGACGGATGGAAGGACAGATATGTTTTGCCGTCATTCTATTTTTCGGTATCAAGAAACCATAAACATGGATTCTGGCTGCACCACGTGATAGAAGATTTTTTTCCTAAATTTCACAACTAGTTTTCTCCACTTTTTCGCTACCTGGGCCATGCAATAAGAGTTTTTCTGCCGAAAATTCGCCGTTTTTTCGCGCAGCACTACATAAATATATCTCTACTCCGTAGGGAGAAAACAAAAATGAAGAGCTCAACATAATGGCTGTGCATACAAGTAAATTGATACTGTTGATACCGACGTCACAGCGGTTCACCAAATGAGAAATTCTCTGGTTTATTACCCTCCTGAATTGTCTGTGGATTTGTTCTTTGTGGGAATCTTTTGGGTGGAAATGGAGCTTCATGGAAATCTCGTGAATACACCAAAAGTCATGAAGTTGCATGGTCGAGGAAGGACAAGGCACTGCATTTTTTTGCTTATGAATATGTGCCCATATCATGAGAATTAGAAAAGAGTGATACCCCAGCAAAATATTTTGAAGTCGAGGGAGTTGAATAATAAATACCAACGATTATCACTTGTGGTTGAATATTATCGGGGGATATGCCAGAAATGTCCTGATCATTTTATGAAAAATAATTGAAACGATTAAAGTGAGCGCAGGCAATTCCTAATGTACACCTGCTGAGATTTGAGGTGGTAAACCCTCACGTTCCAAATCACATCTCATGGCCGTTAGATAGCCCACAGACCAGTCTGAACCAGGCATGCATGACAGCATCGTTTTTTCTTTGCGTGGTCATACCTGGGCTAGCCTATTCTCGCACTGATCGGCCCATAGATCGATCGATCGCTTCATGTCGTACATAAGCACGTAGATTCCGGAGCAAAAGAAGCGATGGTCCAGAGAGCGTGCTGAAGAAAGGAATTTGCGGGGAGAGGGGAGGAAGTCCATGAATGGACGAAAGGAAGCAGAACGAGTATTTTGAAAGGCCCCCTGGGCACGTGCTTCCGTGCGGAGCCTCATCCGCCGCGCCAACAGGAGACGTCTGCCAGCCGCCCCGGGGCCACGCCACGCCACGTCACGACGCCCGATTCTCGCTACCGACTCCACTCGATGCCGCGTCGCTTCGGCGTGACAGCGTGCCGACGACCGGAGCGACGAGACGCCGGTGACGGGGCGCGGCGGGGCGCACACCCGAGGAGTGAGTCCAGAGAGCGGGGTCTTGATGTAGGGTCAGCGAACAGCGGCCAGAAGCGGAATTAGGGAGAGGAGTCGAGGAAAGGAGTCGGGGAGAGGAGAGGAGAGGAGAGGAGAGGAGAGGAGAGGAGAGGAGAGGAGTCGAGAGGCGCGGAGACGGATCGGGGAGAGGAGAGGACTCGAGAGGCGCGGAGACGGATCGAGGAGAGGAGAGGAGTGGAGACGGGTCGGCGAGAGAGGAGTGGAGACGGGTCGGGGAGAGGGGTCAATAATCGGGGCCAGGAAACAGAGGACAGCATAGGCGCAGGTCATGACCACCGATGTGGCATGGAAGAATTAATACATGTTTAAGCACGTCCTTCGGACTCTCCATTTATTACTACAGTAAACCCTCATTAGCACGAACTCGCTTAACACGAATTTCGCTGTAACACGAACAATACTTCGGTCCCGGTAAGGGATTACGGTAATAGGGACATTTATTATACTCAGGTATCTCGGATTGATAATACGGACTCCGATTATTTTGGTCCCTTGGAATTCGTGTAAATAAGGGCTTACTGTAATTTCCAGTGCGGGAAGAAATTGAAAGAAAACTATAGAATCAGTGGGTGGTGTCTGTGGCTTTGTTAAATACCTGTAAGAAATAAAAAATTTCGATTGAAAAATGATTCGATTGAAAAAACGATTGATGATGATTCGAACGAAATGATTCGATTGAAAAAACGATTTCGATTGAAAAATGCACATAGAGTCCAGTCCGGTTATAGTAAACTCGGTGATTCTGGTTAGAGTGACTTAAGTTCACTATAACCGAGGGTTCACCCTCGGTATTGTGAACTTAAGTCACTGGTTCCGTTTCACTTACATTGCAAATAAACATAAGAAGATTCGTTTATAGTGAACCTGAACCTGAGCTATAGTGAACGTAGGAAATATAACTTTTGGAAATTAATTCTCTCCTGGAAGAAACTATACTATCCCGTCAGTGCCACATATTCCAACACTAGGCAGTTTTTCCGCTAATGAAGAACAATGATTAAGCGCCCTAGAGCAACAAAACTTTTGATACATGTGACCACAGGCCATTAGATCGGCGCTACAGAGAGGAAATCTTCTGCGTACTAAAGCGATCGATGACTCTGGGAAACAGCGAATGTAACGCGTCTAGCGTTACACTGTTTCGTAAATTCGCCCTCATTACCATAGCCTTGGCGTCTTATGTTTCACATATTGTGCCTATACTATCGAGGGTAATCAAAATTTCAGCATGCTAAAGCTGACAATACATTCTATCTTAACACAGTGTTTTATTTGTCTCTGACTGTGTTGCAGGTAATAAACTTATTCATAACTTCAAATTTATTTATTTATTTATTTATTTTACGTCAAAAAACAGTTAAAAACTGCGTATGACGTGCTATGGGGAAAAGTGAATTGTGTGCACATTTTCAAAATTCTGTGATCCCTACACTAAGTCATATACTACTTAAATTTTGAATTTTTGAAAGGGAGAAAAAGAAAAAAACTCCCATGTAATAAAATCTATTTTCAAGGATAAACAAGCAATAAATTTTGAATTTTGAAAGGGAGAAAAAAAACAAAAAAACTCCCATGTAAAAAAATCTATTTTCAAGGGTAAATAAGCAATAAATTTTGAATTTTGCAAGGGAGAAAAAAACAACAAAAAAAACTCCCATGTAATAAAATCTATTTTCAAAGATAAATAAGCAATAAATTTTGGCTCTTATTACTTCCTGCCGCGACAACATGGAAACGATAATTTGAATAATTGTATTTCCCACTGAATTCTAGAAGACGTGCACAGAAAATGAAGTTACATTTATGTCCAGAAGCAAAACAAGGGGCCATCTCAGCATTTGCTCAATGGATCAGGGAAACTGGACGAAAAACCTGATCGAGATGGGGGTCATTGACCCGGAAGCTGTAGTACAATAGTTGTTACAGGTTGTTTATACTTATTTATACAGTCCAAATGGTAAATAATGTATTATGTATCATTGTTAAAATTAATGTTACTTTTCTTGTGATGCTCAGTATAGTCTCTAATTGTATAGAAACAGTTATGCAGCAGAAACGATTTCACTTGGGATTTAAACTTTTCTATTGAATTTAATCGTTTAATGTGATCTGGCAAAGTGTTGTAAAATAATGTACATGTATTGTATGTGAATTTTTTGTAATGAGCTGTTGATACTGTCACCTGATGAATATGATTTCTACGTCGAGTGTTATAGTAATAGACTTCGGCATTTTCTGAAAAAATATTCCTGCCCTTGAGCAAGTCATTTTTTACAAAAACCACTGATTCGTAAATAAAAAGACACGGTAATGGTAGAATTCCTTGATTAATGAAGAGAGGCTTACATGAATCACGTGGGTGGGATTTGGTTATTATTCGTACAATTCGTTTTTGTAATCTAAAAGTCTGGGAGCTATAAGATGTACTTCCCCAGAATATTATGCCATATCTCAGGCGGGAATGAACATTCGCGAAGTATACACAACGCGCAGTATGAAGGCTGACTGAATTTGCAAGAATTCTGAACGCGTAGCATAATGAACTTAATTTTGTGTTCAATTCATTTAAATGGACGTTCCATTTAAGGTTTGACTGAATTGAGAGACCTAAAATGTTGTTGCCTTAACATCAGTCAATGGTACACTGTTCATTTTCAATGGAGCACAGAATTGTTTATTTGATATGGAAAACTGCATTAAAACCGTTTTCTTTTCGTTTACTATTAATTTGTTATTTCGGAACCAATTTGAAACATCTGATATTGTACTATTTACGGTTTCCTTATTGCAAAGGATGTTCGTATCATCCGCACAGACAACCGTTCTTCCGTTTCGAATCGTCGAGGGCATATCGTTTACGTAAAGTAGGAACAGAATAGGGCCTAAAATCGATCCTTGAGGAACTCCACATGCAATGGGCAAAGAGTCGGAAAGGTGCGTACGTAATGTTCCAGCATTCCAGTAAGGTATTTCAACTCTCTGAGATCGTTGTTTAAGGTACGAACATAACCAATCTAGAGCAATATCACGAATTCCATATGAAGGTAATTTGGAAAGTAAAATGTCATGATCAATGACGTCAAAAGCTTTTGAGAGATCTAAAAATAATCCAATAGGTGCCTCGTTTTGATCCAATGATGAGGTGACATCTTTAAGAAAAGAAAATATAGCTGTTTCCGTTGATTTTGATTTTCTAAATCCATGTTGGCAATCTGAAAGCGCGTCGTGTTTAGTGAGAAAGGTTTCCATTCGTACGTAAAAAAGTCTCTAATATTTTTGAAAAAACCGATAGAAGAGAAATGGGCCGATAATTTTGAATTTCATTTTTGTTGCCTTTTTTGAAAAGCGGCTTAATTTTAGCTGTTTTGAAAATATCTGGAAACGTTCCAGTGCATAAAGATGCATTAAATATGTGAGTTAATGTGTGTATAATGGCATACGCACAAGTCTTTAACAAAGAATCCGGGAATTCATCTAAACCGGACGAATATTTATTTTTTAATTTACCGATTATTTTGAGAATTTCATAGGAAGAAGTTTCGGAAACGAACATTGTGTCTAAAATTTTGGGTGAACTGTCTGTTTTTGAATTTTGTGGTTGAAAACCCTTCGTGAGATCGGCAGCAATTCTCGAAAAGTATTGGTTAAAGAGATTAGCCACTGTTGCCGGATCGTTCACATTTATATCGTTATATTTTAAAACAACATTCTCTACGGGTTTTCTAGTTGATTTGGTAGTATTGTTTATTATATTCCACATTGCTTTTGTTTTATTATTTGAGTTCAAAATATCCTGATCGTTTTTCATGATTTTAGCCTGCCTTATGACTTTTCGTAACAATGTTTTGTATTTTTAAAGTAGATAAGGAAATCTTGAGATACGTCATGACGTTTAGAAATAAAGTAGAGAGTACGTTTATTTTTACACGATGTTCTAATTCCTTTTGTGATCCAAGTATTACTTTTTCGTGAAATGTTTAATTTTCTCTTTTTAATAGGAAAGCATGCGTTAAAGAGAAATGAAAGCTTTGAGAAAAATAAATTATATTTTTTCATTTGTGTCAATAGCGTTATAAACTGCCTCCCATGATTCTTTCAGCAAGTAGTCCGTAAATAACTTTATGTTAACTGTAGTAAATTCTCTGCACATGCGTGTTTTATTTATTGTGTCAGTATTCATGTTATTAGTAATTGTAAGAATTTGTGCATCGTGGTCACTGTAACCTAGATTATTCGTTATTATTTCATATCTAGTTGTGGTTTGGTTAATTATAATTTGATCTATTGCTGTTTGTGATTTAAGAGTATTCCGTGTAGGTACGTTCACTGTAATATCTAAATTAAAAGAATGAAATCAAATTAAAGATTTCCAGTTTTATCGCGCAAATTGTATCAAGACAAGCAGAAACTTCACCTCGCGAGTCCGAATTGAATTTTGAATCATCCTGAATGTATAATAAGTGGAAGGGCGACTGCCCGGTATGTCCCAGGAACCATGAAATATAGTAGGGAGGGGTCTACTGAGACTCGAAAGGTTGAGAAGCGACCTAGAAAGAAAAACAGAAGAAAAAAAGTAATTACAAACGTTTTGAAGCAATATTAACCCATTAACTGCCGCGATCCCCAATTGGGGATCTCAGAACTTTTTTATTGTTGCTTGACATTCTGTAACATAATTTGCGAATTTTATTTCTTCAATGAATGTAAACAACCTAAACGAAACATATAATAAATCAAGATTCACTGGATAAATCAAACATTACAGGAAAAAACGATGATTCTAGTCAATTTAAATATATTTAAAACAGACGTTTTGGCCTAAATTGTAAGGCCCTCTTCCGTGTCTGTAAATTTCCTAGGTTGTGTTACACCATAATGTCGAGATATAATATAAACGAGGAACTTCTGATCTTAAACAATGGTCATCTAAAGGACCATATTGGAAAGACATTGAGGAATGCAATTGATTATCTTGTAAGATCTTCACAGTACCTTGAACCGTTGCGTATCGAACAACCTACCTTAAAGTAAGTATTAATTTCAATTGGAAGAAGATGTTTAAGATTAGAAGTGCCTGGTATAAATGGATATAATATAAATCTCGACATTATGGTGTAACATAACCTAGAAAATTTACAGACACTGAAGAGAACCTAAGCTGATCAGTTCGGACGTGCTCCGCAGCTTGCTACAGCCCAGTCAGTTCGCATACCGCGACGGAATCCGGCTAAGTGGTAGAATAACACAGTGCTCAGCAAGTGGCTTCGGCCACTCGCTGCATACTGCCGCATTTTACTTTCTCAATAAACTACATTTTTAATAGATCGTACTGAGTAGTTGAGGAAATAGAAACAGTGAAGTGTTTTGTCACATACAATCTGAATCTCTGTGTTGTAAAGTGCAGCGTCGCTCAGTGATTCAATGGCCTCCGCCATCGATCCAAACACGCGCGAAGTATTGTGCGCAGCCCTGCAAACCCTACAAAACACGGACTCCATTGCAACGAGCTCCGATGGTGTACCTTTCATCTCCCTCAATGGTTACACTCCTGAAGTAATGGAAGTGCAACAGCAGACTTCACACCTACAACAGTCTGAGGTCGGTGCCGTGACCATGGACTCCCTGCCCGGCCAACTGGCAGGCCAGCCGCCCTCAAACCTGGAGGCAGCAGGCAACCGCAAAAGGTCAGTGAGTGATAGTGAAACGCAGCCAAGAACATAAAAAGCTCTTAGGGGCTTCTAGCAATGCAAGTGACTCTTCACCAGAACAAATAGAATATGGAGTGCCAGTGGGTAATAGATTTGGACCTCTAGAAAAGGAAAATACCGACGTACCAGACAACAGATTCAAGTACTTAAAAATTGACGACCGAGAGTCAACGGACCCCCCTAATAGAATTCCGCCCATATTTGTCGCCGATATTTCCAATTTAAACATATTCGTAAAGGAATTAAAAAGCAAGGTCTCCACTAATTTCGTAGCAGATTTAAAAAATCAAAAAGTTAAAATAAACGCCCAAACAGCCACGGACTTTCGTAAAATAGTGAAATACCTTCTCCAAACTCAGAGAAGCTTTCACACCTACAAAGACCCATTAAATAAGAACATCTCAGTTGTGTTTAAAAATGTTGATCTATCGATATCAGAAATTGAAATTTTCCAGGAAATTAAGCAGAAATTCCCTTCCCTAACTAAAATAACCAGACTCACCAAGAACAACGCCCCAATCCCCGTTGTAGCAGCAGTATTCAATGGTAAAGACCCCATAGAAAATATTCTAGCCATTAAGCACATTTGTAATTTAAGAGTGACAACAGAGCGAAGGAAGAAAACGCAGGGACCAGTGCAATGCCAAAGATGTTTGGATTTTGGTCACACAAAAAACAATTGTAACCATCAAATAAGTTGTGCTTTTTGTTCCCAAAGTCACTATTCAGTTCTTTGTCCAAATAAAAGTCAAAACCCCATTTGTAGAAACTGCAGTGGTCCGCACAAGGCCGATGACAGAACCTCCTGCACATACTTCAGCTCCCATAATGCTCGTAGTTCTGACCCCAAGACAAATTCATCATCTAATAACCAATCATCCTCGCACACTGCAGGCAACATCCACTCCACTACCGAGTTCCCCTCCTTACCAGTATCACAACAACTACGTAACTTCACACACTCCAACTCTTCCGCCCGCGCAAACCTACTTATGCTGGATCCAATCATAGACACCCCAATAGCACCCAAAATGGAAACCAACAAAATAGTTCCTTTCTAAATAGCATCATCGAAGCAGTCACATCCAGTATAATCAATTTCATAAATTCCTTAATTCCTACCATAATCAACTCCATCCAAAGTTCCATATCCTCACTCCTAACTAACAACAATAGCAATGGCAGAAAATAGATTAAATGGAATAACCTTCATGAATTGGAATGCTAATAGTATTTCTAATAAAAAAATAGAATTTTACGCAATTTCTCCATACCTATAATGTTGACGTGGCATGTGTTACGGAAACGCATTTAAAACCCAGCAATAAGTTCTACTGTCCAGACTTTATTACATATAGAAAAGATAGATCACATAATAAAGGAGGAGGAGTCTTAATTGCAATCAAATCTAACATAAAACATCACCTCATACCAACACCTAACTACAATGAAATAGAAATAATTGCACTTAATGCGGAAATATCACAAAAATCTTGGACAATTATAACCATTTATAAACCTCCCGATCATAAATTAAATATTAATAGCATCAAAAATCTCTTTCAAACAGGTAATAATGTTTTAATGCTCGGAGACATGAATGCAAAACATATGTCATGGGGTTGTAAAAACAATAACCGGGACGGAACAAAGCTGGCACATTTTATAAATACCTCCACACTGAAAATAATAACAACACCGGAACCTACGTATTACCCCCATGATAACTCGAGGAATCCCGATATATTAGATATTGGAATAACCAACTCGTCCCATAAATTTAACGCTTCTACAATATTTGAGTTAGATTCAGACCACATTCCCATACTCGTAACCTCTCACCAAATTCCTCCCCCTCATGCCCCTTTCCCCAATATAAAAATTTGTAAGATCGATTGGACTAAGTTTAAATCAGAATTAAATGCAGTAATACCCAAAATAAAAATACAACAAACCGCGCTCGAGATTGATCAATCAGTTTCATTTTTGAATTCTATCATCCAAACGGCAACCCAAAATTCGGAATTCAAAACAAATGATAGGAAGCAAACAAATTACACCAACCTCCCCCCGGAAATATTGAAAATCATAAACATTAAAAATCAAACCAGAAGATTATGGATTCGCTCCAAAAATAATAGTATCAAACACGAACTAAACATTATCAGGAATATCTTGAAAAAAGTATTAATAAATCATAAAAATAAGCAATATCATGAACTTATCCAGTCTCTCAGTACTCAAAACAACACAATTTGGCAATTCACAAAAAATATACTCAGGAAAAAAATTATAATTCCTCCAATCAAATTAGCAACAACAACAGCATACTCCCCCTTCCAAAAGGCAGAAAATTTCGCCAACTATTTTTCGTCCACTTTTACCACCAACACCACACAATACCATCCATCTCATCAATTAATTAATAATGCATTTATTACTCCCACTTACGGACCAAACCCAAGAATTAAATTAATATCGCCCAAAGAAATAAAAAATATCATATCCAAACTGCCAATTAAAAAAGCTCCTGGTTACGATAGAATAAGTAATATAATAGTCAAACACTTTCCTCCCACTGCATTGGCCTTCATCACAAATATTTATAATTCGTGTCTCAGAATCGGATACTTTCCTCTAACTTGGAAGCACGCGGTCATCATACCGATTCCCAAACCAAACAAGAACCCCTCATTAGTTGAAAGTTACCGACCTATTAGTTTGCTCCCTACCTTTGCGAAAATATTGGAAAAAGCTATCCTTACGCGCTTAAAAGCATTTTTGATTCAGACTAATGCAATTCCCAAACAGCAATTTGGATTCACCGAGAAAATATCTACCAGTCATCAACTTCTACGGCTAACAGAATATATCCACACAGGCTTTCAAAATAAAAAGCACACAGTCGGGATTTTTATTGACATCACCCAGGCCTATGATAGAGTATGGCACAAAGCAATGATTTACAAACTAAAAAAGATAGGTACCCCATATTATCTCACACAAATAATATCCTCCTACCTTGAAAATAGAACGTTTTCAGTCACCGTCAACAGCCATCATTCAAATCCAAGACAAATAAGTGCTGGCTTACCACAGGGATCGCCACTATCCCCTACACTTTTCAATTTATATGTATCCGACCTCCCGAAATTAGACAACATACAAACAGCCCAATTCGCGGATGATACTGCCATTTTCCTTGCCGGAAATTCATTAGTAAATATCAGAAATTCTCTTCAGCTGTATCTCAATCTCATAGACAGTTGGGCAGCATATTTAAAAATAAAACTGAATCCTACCAAAACAGCCATTAAAATATTCACTTTAAGACCCTATACACCTCCAGCACCGCTCACAATAAATAATGAACCCATTAACTGGCTCCCTCCAAATAGTACCGTCAAATATCTCGGTCTAAACATGGATACTAAACTGAACTGGAACCAACACATTAATAGTAAAATACAGCAGGCAAAAAATAAGATACACCAACTAAAACCCATCATTAATCGATCTTCACACCTCCCACTCCCAACCGCCATATCCATCTATAAAAGTATCATTAGACCACTCCTCCTTTACGCCTGTCCAGTTTGGATCTCCGCTGCAAGAACAAACCTAAACAAGCTCCAAATAGTCCAAAACCAGTTTCTTAGAACTATCACAAATGCACCTTGGTTTGTCTCAAACTCACAGCTCCACAAAGAATTTCAAATTGACTCCATACAACACCATATGACATACCTCTCAACCCAGTTCTATCACTCCATACCTCAAATTCCTCACCTAGACAACTTCAGACTCCGGAAAACTCCTCATAGAACCCGATTAAAAAATAGATATCCATACCAGGCATTCCTAACCAAATTTGCCGAAGTAGATTGTTTTTAGAGGTGTCTGGAAAAGATTTCCTCACCCGAATTAGTTTTTAGTTTAATTTTAGGTAATTTAGAATGTAAGCAATCAATACATATGTAAAGTGTTATATGTACTGAACTATGTATGATCTGTAAAATAAATAAAAAAAAGGGCCTTACAGTTTAGGCCGAAACGTCTGCTTTAAATATATTTAAATTGTCTGGAATCATCGTTTTTTCCTTATAACGAAACATATAAGTTTTTTTTTCATTCTTGAATGCCAGATGTCGATTGAACCGTGATCGCTAGGGCATTGAATACTCCTGGCCAGGGTGTACATATGACTTGACTCGAATCTTCAACTAAAACCGTGCTTAGCTGCTATACGTCTGTGGTTATGGCGGAGGGAGAGGCCGGTGTAAAGCAAACGGTGGTTGATCCGCACCGAAGTTGACGGTCTAACGGTTTTGTTTCTTCTTATAGAAAAAAAATGCTCATATAACCATCGTTTGGCGCATTTGAGCGCTCTAGTAGTATAATTTAGTAACATAACAATTGATTAGCACTAAAATTTGCTGCCAGAGGGCTCCAACAATGACAGTGCGCGCACGAACAGCGAGCGTTATGCGCGCGGACAATGAGCGAGCGTTATGCGCACGAAATTAATCTGACAGTTAATGGGTTAATAGCGCTGAGAATTCTGGCACTATACAAGCAATACAAGCAACCGACATGTCTCGTCATCATTTCAGCTTTCGAAGGATAAACTAGTCATGCTACAAAATGGCACAGACTTTCTCGTAGTAAAGTTTTCTAAATTCCTTGGTGTGGACTGGCATTACGGTCTTACCCTACAAACTACATTTTCTTGACATTTTCTCACTTTTTCGGTTTCCTAATAGCAGAACCGAAATATTACTTTAAGAATATTAAAAAAGTGTAAAACCTCGTTCTAAATAGCATTTTCAGAAAAATATAGAGCCGTTTTCCAAAACATCATTCTCAAAGACAATAATGTATACAAATCTTTGGAAATGTGCATATTATCGGCTTGAGAGATCTTTAAAAAAATTACATTTGTGTAATTTTTGAAAAAACAACAACAAACGAATACACCAAAATGAACTTTACGTCATTTTAACGGTGCAATTACCACTATGTATTAGAAAATTTTACGAAAAATATGGTCATTTTGGAGAAAAAATGGAGAAAATACTCAAAATGGAGTCATTTTGAAGAAAATGGCATTTGAGCGTTTCTGAAAATGCGGTTTTTCGAGTTCATTTTTACAGAAAACTGTTGAGTTTTCAAGAAACTTTACTTGACATTATTTAAAGCACATGTACTCTACTCATGTAATCTTCTTCATATATCTAATTATGTTAAAAAATTGCCTCTAATGTAAATATTACCGACGTGAAAGACAAGTAAAAAAATATTTTTGTAGTTTTTGAAAAAACAAAAGAATAGAGCAATATGATGTTTATGTCATCGCATAGGGTGCATTTGGTACTACTCCTACCAAGCATTTAAAGAAAAAATTTGGAGCTGTTTTTGAGAAAATCATGTTTTTGTAATTTTTTAAAGTTGTAAATATTGCAGGCGTTACTGCACGAAAACTACTAAAATTTTCGAAAAAATGCACATGATTGAAAGATGAAAGAACTACTTATGTACGACAAAGTTCATTTGCAAGATTTCTCTATCTTTAATTTTGTGGTTGTAGGAAAATGCGGAAAAAATTCAAACTTTTAAAATTTTCGAAAATTCGGATTTAACCTTGTATATCGGACCTATAAGTGTATATCGGGCCTTTATAAGTGTACTTTACTCTTTTCTTACAAGAAAAAATTTGGAGCCGTTTTGAGAAAATTTTGAAAATTTTTGGGGGCCTCCAAATTTCTGGCGTACCCCCAAATTTTAAAGAATATTTTAAAAAATTTCAAAGCTTCAACCAGAGGCAGATGAACAGGCGTTTCTTCAATTTGGAAAAGATCGTACGTGTGGTTTAGGCGCTAAGAGTGTTCTCAGACGGACAGACAGGTGGATGGACGGCCGTTAAAAAAAAAACAACACTTTTTCGATATCAGGGGACTCCAAAAAGGTGTATTTCCATTGAAATCTCCTAGTCGATTTTCCGCAGCATTACATAACTTGCTCTATACTACGTATATTACTCCCGTAATATAGTACGTATTTATACGAGAGTAAAAATCGAGGTATCAAGAAATACGAGTAAAAATGCATAAGTTGAAGGTATAACTTCGTCTTATTGTCGGAACCTTCCAGTCAAAAATTTGATAATAAAGATTGTACGTGACCTTAAGGAGGGGAGTACCATCTGCGCACGTTTTCTTACGTTCCGGAATCTCTAATTTAACTCTCATTTAACTACAATCTAACAACTTTAACTATTAATCTCTCATTTAACTACAAATAGTTGGATGTTCAATAAACGTTCCAAAAAAGCGAGGTTAACATTTGAAAATTAGACATTTTCGCTTACCAAATAATACTCATGTATCACCAAGTAATGCTTTTTCACTGTGTTTTAATTCCCATTTTTTTATTTATTTGTTTGACATGTATAAAATTATTAGCAAAATTTGAAAAAATATTTTTTGAAACACATAAGGCAGCTAAAATCCGATTTAATATCAAGCAATCAATTTATATCAGCAAATTTTATAAACAGCAAATTCAATGTGGTCGAACTGATAAAGAATCAAAAATGTTACTCGAGACATGAATAGTATTTATCATCTTAGTGGGTTGGATGTGATGCAATTTATGCATCGTGCTCAGTGCATTGCAATTTATGCATTCTGCTCAGCATATTTTATTCGGACCCTAGTCAAGAAAATAGTGCTGAAGTTATCCTCCTGGCCCGTGGTTGCCATGGAAACCATTATGTGATATTTCTTCTACCGAGATAAGGTGTCTCTAAACATTTCACTGGCGAAGCAGAACAAGACGATGAACTCGTTTCCGGGCCGCAAGGGAATGCGAGAAAGAAAAAACGGAGGAATGATTGACAGAGAAATTTTAAATATAGTAGTTATTCCTAATTTCCTTTCTTTCTAAAGAATAATCCGAATTGAGACTACGCCAAGTACTCAGAAGAGTTTTTGCCTTCTTTGTTCCCAAATATCATTCGTTTTTTTGATGTGTGCTTTTCCGCCTTCGGTTCCATATTTTCCAGTTTTTTCTCTTTTGGGGTTATTTATCAACTGGCCACTTATTGATTCTCAACGTAAAGAATTCTCTCTCTCTTCCTTGTTCATCTTTTCTTGCGACACTTGAAGTTGAGAATGCTGTTTATAGCATTTGTAGTTTCTGTTTTCATAAAATTTCATTCATATATTGTTACATTCACATGATCATTTATCGACGACAGTTCACTCAGATGGCCGCCGCCTATGCGACACGGCCGGGAATGTGGCCTTTCAGATCGGGGATTCGCCCACTGGCCGCGCGACCGCGGACACCGCGCTGCAAAAAGCCGCTCTCGGAGGAAGCGGCGGTCGGCGGACGATGGACGACGAACGACGGGCGGCGGACGGCGCCCGCAGCCCGACCGTTTACCCCTTTCCGGTAAATAATTGTCGTCTAATTTGGTTTGCTAAGAACCGAAGTTCGTATCTGACACGCCACCACACGCGGCATATTCATGCGCAGAATGCATTCTGCGTGCCGGGCTGCGAGAGGCCGTCGCCGCGCCGGCTTTTTACGGCGCTTCACCTGAAGCCGCGCAATTTTCGACTGCTAATCGCTGCGCACCCGGAGGAACCTGGTTACGGCGTTGTCACAGTCACACCGCACATTCGCGCCGTTAGAAATAGAGCGTGGAGCAAGAATGTCACTTGCGAGTGGCTCTTTTCACAAAAAAAATCGCTTTAGACAGTATTTTGAGAAAATAGTTTCCCTGTTCCACAAAATGAGCTTGAGTCTAGCAGTTTCGCTGTTGTTTAGGCGCAGCAGAAAGCTCGCAAATGGGCTCTGGAAGAGGAGTGGTTATTGCATTTTCACTGTTAGTCCCAAATCGTGGGTTTAAAACTGGTCAGATCCTTATGGTACGAAAAATGGATGTGGTACGAAAAATGGATGGTACGAAAAATGGATGGCACGTTAAAAGGATAGCTGGAACGCTAGTTGAGCGAGTCTGACAAAAGTAAATTTTACTTTTGTTAAGTTAAAAGTATTAACGTGGACTGATTTGGCAGTTTAAGATGGGTGCGTATAAAAAAAGAGGACCTGCTTTTTCCAGCTTTTAAAATGTCAGTCAAAATTAGAACCCCTAGATACAGGTACAGTGAAACCTGAACTGCCGCCGCGAACTCACTATTACGAACCATACCTTGTGTGCGTCCTGATTTCTCTTTAATCCAACATTCATTTAACACGATATAAAAATACCCCTTTATCAAAACACTCAATACTGTCACTTTAAATAAAACATGCGTGTTTCCGAATCGCAGTGCTTGGTTCCCGGATCTCGTTGCGTATCTCACACATGAAGTACAAGTTTCGTGAAGGATGTAAAGAAATTAGTGTGTGCTTGAAATGAATGTGTAAGCTACGTGTACAGCATGCAGGAAATTTTAACACCCCTTAAATGTACGAATGAAAAACGAAATGTACGACGTTGAAATGTACCCTTTCCCTCACAAAAATTGGCCGGCAAAATTCTATTTTCCCAACCGCGCCGACAAACTTGATAAAGATTGACAGTTTGGTAAACAACTATCCGTATTCGATGTTTGGTTTCTACAAACTGATTGATTGATTGATTTGATTTATTTAAAGTCGCATCAACTACATATGGTTATTAGGGACTACTTTTATAATTACACAGTCAGTGAAAAATAACAGAATTATACATATGCGGTTAAATTCTACAAACTGAGATACCGTTACTAACGCCGTTTCTCTTTTCTTGGTTGATTTGAAATCTCTATCATTTCTTTCTCCGTATTCTTCTCCACCAATTCCGTTATTCCAATTAGCTTCATGAACACGTAGTCTTTCTATTCACACATCCGCTAACTTTTCAATCCTTGCGTTGATCAGCATCGTTCGTGAAGCTATGGTCATAGTTCATGTATTTTTCCCAAATGTTACATGAACTAAGTCCACAACTTTTAAGATATTTAAACGGTTTTCGCCATTGCATACGAAGTAAAAACAAAAAGGCTGATGCAGCTTACTTATGATCGCTTCCCATATCCCTTCAACGCAATTTCATTGTGTTCAATTACGATTCGTACTTCTGGCGGCAGGATATTAGAACAAGTTTGACCGTCGGTCGGGGGCTCCAGGGGGCGCCTCGTAAGGCGGTCGGCGGCAGGGGACGCACGCGGGGGTGGGCGGGCGGATGCCGGCGTCCGAAGGGTGCCGCGTCCGCCGCCCTCTTCCCGCTGCGGTCCGCATCCGCGGCCCCGAATATATATTTTGATTGGGAGTGTCGTAGGTTTGTGTGGTGATTACCGGGGCTTCGCCTTGCCTCTGATTACAGGCCGCCGCGTGCAGTTGCTGGTTAAGCGGCGGGCGGACGGCACGGCGCGGCGCGGCACGCGGGCGCCGCGGCGCCGAGACACGGGGCCACGCCCCCCTCGTGCCGCCTCGCGTCCCTGCCGACCCTTGCCACCGTCCCCAGCTGCCGGTCGTCACCCGCCCCTTTGGCGTATGTCGATGTTCCACGTCCAAGTATTCTCATAAGCATCGTCCTCCTTAGCTTGTTTCTGCTTCCATGTTCACCTACAGAACCTAGATGTATCTACAGAGTGAGACATTCCAGATGTACAAAATCAACACCATCGTGAACCTCCTCCTACACTACTAATTACAGCCGGACAAAATGGGTTCTATTATCGATCGTTCTCACTGGCTTGCTTTCGCAGACCCGGAGGGCGAGCTCGGTCAATGAAATCGCCTTATCGGCCAATGAAATCTATATACGTAGGTCGTGTCAAGGATCGAAATTATTGTACCGTTCATTCTCGGCTATTCTCGGTGTTCTGTGCATAGTTTGATGGTAGCGGCTGGTAGTTTAGGTGTGTTTTACTTGTAAGAAGCATCATGAGCTCCCTTAGAAAGGAGACAATTTATTACAGAATTTTAATTCATTGTCGTAATAAAAAGTATTTAAACCTACCAGTATAAAATTAGTAGTTTACTAATAGTGTAATACTAATAGGTTAATTATATAGTATATTATTAGTAAGTTTTTACTAATAGTATAAACGAACTTAAAGTATTTAAAGTATTATATTTTAAAAATTACGTTATTCCTGTGCTAGCGTGTTTTCAATTGCACAACTATGCAAAGCAACGTGGCTTGTGGGATCGAATTTATATGGTAGAGCTTGCTATACTAGTTTTTACCCATATTTCAGATACCGCTTCATTGAAAGTGGAAAAGTAATGCGTTGAAGATGTTTAATGAAAACGCTTGAGCGACAAGCGGTATCGAGAGATCCGGTAACACTTCTAGCATTCGTTATTCATCTGTGCATTATTGTCTGTCGACGAGGAGACCACACCCCGATAACTGGCCTAGAATCTGTATCGTATGTTCTCGATAGTGACAGGGCGGAATTAGTATTCTCGAATACAACGGTCTCGTCGCCCAGAACTATCGGATCGGTGTTACTGCGTTCCGGATACTTGTAGAAAGAGTGAGAATTTTCCAATTTCATAAGAAATGCCAACGATGTTCGTGTAAACAGGAGGACACTCGATAAGAAAAAAAATCCCGCATCAATACATTTCTTTTTATAACTCTACATTTTAGACCAACCTCTGTTGAGTTGATTCAAGTGAGAAGATTTGTTCACAAAATGCAGATGAAGATGGTCTCCGCGTCTCTTTTTTATTTTACTCGCTAGACAGAGTCACTATCATGCATGCGTTGAGAAAAAAGGATATTAAATGTTTTCTATTCTAAATTAAACAGTCGACGATACAACGTAGCTAGATAAAATAAATAGTCATATGACATAATAAATAAATAGTCACGTGATAAAATAAATGACAGTAAATGTTAAAAAATTTAGTAAAAGGAGGATATTTAAAATACGAGAGGGCGAGAGGACAATTGACGTCAATGCAGGACTGTCCTACCAAATGGAGGACTGTTGACTACCCTAAATTTTATAGTAGCTTGTATCTCACCAGCATTTCCCATTGGACTCACTGCCTTAAGCAAGGTTTTGCGGTGGCAGGGCAGCGACTGGTGTCTTAGCTCGTAGGCTCGTAGGCCAGGACTCTGTCCTGCCTCACTTGCCCGGTGCGCTTCAAGCTTTGAAACAGGGTTGAAGATAGCATTTGCCAAGGGCGCGCAACTGTCACCCTGCAGGTCAGTAATGAGTGGTACTGAATTTTAATGTCATTGTGTTTGGTTTCCACGGAAAGTTAATTAAAGTTTAATTAAAATATATTCTTTACTCATACTTGTTATACGCCTGCATTTGTTTAGGCAGGCGCGATTGCAACTGATACAAGCCTCTCGTTATTCGCGAACCTAATCCTTTCATTTACAAATTTTCATTTTTGTCGTTTGTATCCAAAAGAAGTACTTTTTCTTTCCATCGACATTTTACATATAGTTTCGCTCTGTCATTCCATATCTCAAGCTTCTGAACGATACGGAACAAAATTCGTGACAAACGGATTTGGAGTAACGAAACGTTTCTTACCAAAATGCAATATGAATCGGCTTGCGGGGGATTTTGCTCTCTAGGTATTTCTCACTCATCGTTGTATGTATCACCAGCCTCAGGCTGGACAAGTGCTAAGCTCGTGACTGGTCTATCGACGCATACGGTAGTGGAGTACAAATGTGTATGCGTGTGTGTGAGCACGCACGCGTGCGTGTGTGCGTTTGCGCTTGTGCGTACGAGTAAGGGAAGTGTATGAAATGAAGAGGATGGAAAAATTGCCTACTGTCTTTGGCCCGTTTGTTAAGTTACTGCTTCGGCATTCGCATGGTATTGGTAGTTTGTTAGTGGTGGTACCGATGTCGCTACTAATGATGGTTGTCGTGGAGACAATAATAGCTTCATGTGCGTCGCTATCTCCTCTTAGTTTCTCTCCTTACGTCGTAAGAAGAGAATGTATTTTATAAAAACATAAATCTACTACATTTTCTTTACTATAATTATACGTAAATGCGCCGGAAATTGGCGTATTTTCAACGGAAAGCCAAAACCATAATGTGGATTTTCCCCAAAATTGGTATTCCTGGATAGCTTCAGAAGAATTCGAGTTTGAAAGTGATATTTGTGAGTTTGAAACGGATATTTTAATTTTGGAGGCACTTTACATGAAGCCTCAACATTTTCAATTCGGATATCGTAAAGAAAGCATAAAAAGCCGCAGGTCAAATTTTCATAGAAATCTCTGATTTTTCGGAAATTGCAAAAGTTCAAGATCGTTTCGGCATCTTCCTACAACTACAATATTGAATTTGTTTTTTCGGAAATATTACTAGTTTTCGTGTAATTTTATGTGAAATTTAGGCAGTTTAAAAAAACATTATTTTCTGAAGAATGGCTCCAAGTGTTTCCCTTCATTTTTCTCCTCGTATGTATGGGCAGTAAACCAAAGTTGTGCTTGTCTCATTTCTGGCTAACTCTCTGATTTTCGAAAATTGCAAAATTTTTACATTTCAGAATTACAATATTTGAAATGGAGATTTGTCTTAATATCTGTTCTCAAAAATCAGATATTTTTTATTTATTTATTATTTGAAGTCGCATCGACATCTGTAGTTATCAGCGACTTCATTAGAAAGACTTTCCAGAAAGTTTACATCAGTTATAAAAACAGTGCATCAAGAGAATAATTCAGAAAAATATAGTACCTAACATAATACAAACATGTAACATTGTTAAAAATATAATTGTAATATTTTACAGTGTTGAAACAGATTTTGTAGGGTTATATTCCATACAAGAAATTATTTAATTTACAATATTGAAGTACTTTCCTTTGATAGTTCTCAGATGTTAAAAGTTCTTACCCTTGCTCATCTATTTTGTACTTGTGTCTGATATGCTGAAGAGGATATTGGGATAACAGATAATGAATGTTGAGAAAGATATTGCAGAGCAAACAATAGGAGGATCTCAAGTTAGAAGGTGTTTGAGACTAAAACTACAAGGAACAGTTCTTATTCGTATTATTAGCATAGCTTTTTTGTGAACATGTCTGAACTTGAAAGTTTTGTATATAGTGTTTGCTGCTACTAATGATATGCACCCACGCATATTAATGTAGCCATTGCAGCATTGCTGATTGGGAGGTCCTTGGGTTCGAGTCGTGACGGTGGCGGACATGCGACAGATCTTCATGTCGATGTGGCAAAGATAGTTTTACTCACCTTTTCGGCCCCTTGTTGACTAAGACTAGCTAACTACATGGGTATGTGCAATTCAATCAGTCGGAACGAGTATTCTGTTCGACAATTCTCTGCGATTGCTCCGAATAATACCAGGCAAATGTCCCCAAATATCGTAACAAACGAGCCATGAGCCGCGCGTGATGTTTCCTTTAATGTTATTTCCTCTTGTTCCTTCACATACACACGCGCACATTTACATTTGCATCTGCATGCACTACGTTACCACTCATGGGAGACAAGTCGAGAGCTTAATGTTTGTCATGTATGGGCCGTTGCCGCACTGGGAAAGATACTTCAATAAGGAAACGCAGATTAACAAGTAGGCCAGAGCCGTATCTCGCGTTTCAGAGAGGGAGCAGCACCTCCAGATACGGACATATATCATGCTCTACACGCACGGGACTAATTGCCAAACAAACGACTCACCCCAATACATTAAATAATTAATGAAACAATCAAGTACTGGTAAGTCATCAGTTTTTATTTAAAAACAAATTATTAATGTTCTAATGTTTCAGGGCAGTTACTCTCAATGTTCTATTGTTATTGCAAAAATTTTCGTTTGATATGACATTTCACATTGTAGTCACGACCGTTGTTACTTCTGTGATAACATGAAGATTCCCTATGCTACCCAACCGAACGACTCGTGAAAAAGAGATTACGGCAAAGAATTCGGTCTTCAAAGCCCATCATCTCTTCTCTGCTGAGCTCGTATCCATTGCGGAGTTGCCCTCGCGTCCTTCCTCGCACCTGCCCCACTCCCACCCAAACCTGGCCCCATCCCCATCCCGAACTCATTACGTTATCCGTCACCCCCGCAACCGTTCCCACTCCTGCACGCGCACCCTCCCCCGCCACCATGTGGCCACGCCTGCCTTTCCAATTAGCATAATCGCTGTGACAGCCCTGCGGGAGGCGAGGCACTCGCTCCGCTTGCGCTCCTCCGTCTCCTCGCCCCCTCCCTGCCCCTCTCCCTCACCCATTCCTTTCCTCCCCCTTTCCAAACGTCTCCGTCTATTGTCGCCTCGCGCTGCATCTATGCTTCTATGCTACAAATTCGTTTCAAACTTCAATCGTCTTTAACCAATATTAAAATCCTGAGTTGAATATATTCAAATACCTTTGATTGAAAATCAACTCAGGATTTGAATATATTCAAATACATTTGATTGAAAATCAACTCAGGATTTTAATATTGGTTAAAGTAACTGGTTGCCAACCAGAGGACGTGATGTATGGCGTGCTTTAGGTAGGGTCTGTGCAGAAACAAAGTTTGCGATTTTAACATTTAAATTATCTATTTAGCTCACAATAAAATTGGTTTTATACGAGAAGTGGATGTTTGATTACATCGCAGCACACCCTTCGTTGATTAACTTATCGTCTTAATTCTCTAGTAATTATCTCTGATCTATTAGTAAAAATATTCAAATATAAGTTCTCGTAAGAAATAGGCCAGGCATGTCAAGGTCGCGGGCAAGGTAATAAGCTTACTAGAGCTGGCGGGTACAGCGTGCACAGCAACTGGCGCGAGATTTAAAAGTAGGGGTTGCACATTCTGTCTCACCACAAATGTAAACATTAGAGTAATTATTACCTTAGGTTTTTTAATGAATGAAAATTCTGAAAAGAATTATTTTTGATGCTTGGTAAGCTGCTCGTCCTTTAGGCCTTCATCAACTTCGATTTTACTTCCAAATATTGATTTTAGATTAATCTTACCTTATTTATTAATCTGCGTTTCTAAGAAATAAACTATAGAAATATCAATTAACTATCTATTTTTACCAATGTTACAAAACGGAAGATAAAAAGTCATTGATGTATAATGTTTTACGTTTGTGTTTATATACTATAAAAATAATTTGATCGTTTGATTCTTGGCTTAAATTCCCTTAAATATAAGTTTTTGAAAGTAAAATAATTACATGATTCACTTTTTCGTAGCAGGTGTTAAAATTAGTTTAGTAATACTGATAACTGAGAGATCAATAAGGGAGAATACTTTCTGTTCGCAACTGAGATGAAAACCGATTTGGTTCAAAGGGCTCTACTTTTAACTATTTGGACGGAATATTATGCAAAGAGTAATTCACTTTTCTTTTGTCACCCTACTTTCCGTCAACGCCCCTTGCCCGTTCCTTGTCCATCGCTCGCACTTTTGGCTGCATCGTCTAATGGGTTGGACACCTTCCTGAGCTTCTTCGTTACCACCGTCGCCACCGCCACCACTGTCCCTGCAGAGCCACCCTTCCCCTCCTCGACCACAGAACCGAGAAGCCGCCGCCGCGCCGTTGGGCTGGCGGTTGGGCGCGGCGCGGTGCAGCCTTTGGTTATTTGCCCTAACTACCTCCCTCCGCGGCTTCACGGATTGACCAATAATAATGACTCGGGAAACACCATCTTTATGCGTTCTTTTTTTTCCTCCGACTGCCAGCGTTAAAGCTTGTTTTCATAGTATTTTCTGTAATCAGTCATACGTACGTGGCCAATTAGCAGCAACGTTATCATAGTGATCAACCGGAATCGCATTTCATTTGTCCCGGAGAGAATATGGCTTCTTACTGGAGCATCGCGCGCGGCCGGCTGGTCGGCGCCGCTCGAAGCGCGGGTCCAAGGTACAGTCTGCGCGACCACCTGTTGGGCCTCCAGAAAGAAAGCTACTAGGATCGTTCTGAAAGAAACCCTGTAGCTCAAAGCAAGGACGGCTTTGGGTAATGCGAGGACTCCGGGCCCAAAATCATGTTGGGACCCTCTCCGAGAAACAAACCACCTGATTTACTAAGAAGCACTAATTGTAAGAGAATATTGGAAAATTGAACTAATGCAAATGAAAATTAGCACGCGCGCGCACGCACACACACGCACACAAACACACATACATTTTCAATTTATTGCCTACATATACATATTTTTATATACATGTTTTTTATTATAGAAGACAATTATTAACAATTATTTTACAAATACAAACATACTTTGTGATATTTCCGGGCCGCGGGCTCCCCCGTGGCTGCAGACCCCTACGCAACTCGTCATTTTGCTTTTGGGTAAATTCGGTGCTAGCTCAGGAGCGGTCACGGTTTTGCCCCCCTCGAGTTCTCGCGTTCCTGCCACTTACCCAGCGGGCACGGACCCTCGTCACATCTGCGGCGCGCGAGCAAAGTAATTTGAGAGCAGGAACGTCACTGGCAGCTCGATAGGTGACCAAGAGAAGACAGAAGCACCTTTATATCGAACTGATTAACTTAACACGAAACATTGTTTAAGAACAGCGTAAACATTAACATAGAGAATGCAAATATATGGTTATTAGCAATGAATTTTAATTACAATCTAAATGTATTCCTATTACAAGTTTGTCATTAATAGAATTGACATATAAACATTTGTTGTTATGGAATATTTTTACTTTAATTTACATTTGGAACAACAGTTTGAGTTTTGACAAGACGAATTGTGATCAAATACTATTCCTATGACTTGATTTTGCTCTCCTCAAAAAGAGTAACTGTTGTTTACAAATGTAATTTACCCCACACATAGACAATGTTTGCAGCCAATTTTCATAAATGTTGAAAACGTGTATGAGGGAAAGTTTTATAAGAACTTTGTGCAATTATTGTATTATAGAATTTAAGCAATTGAAACGTTCTGGGAAAAAGAGGCTTATAGTGCCGTTATTATCCCCAAAACGCCTTAAATTAAAGGCCATATAGTTCATTTGTCCACCATGTTCATTTCAATTGGTTGAGTTTAGCATGCAGTACATTATTTTCTTTGAGCAGTTGATTGGTCGGCCCTTTAGGTAGTATGGATGTGTCAGTATCCATCTGAATGAGGTAGTATGGATGTGTCAGTATCCATGTGAATTGAGTCAGTATCCATCTTCAATATGTTAACAAATGACTGTAATGAATTGCATGGAAAAGGAGTTATATAAAGAGAAAATAGATGTGTGCAATGCAGGAAAATTTGTTTAGAATTACAAATCTGATGCTCTAGTGTACTGGTCCATTTCATACGTTTTCTTTCTTAGATTTCCGTTTCGTTTATTGATGCACATCTTCCTTGAAATAATGTATTCTATGTGGAATGCAAAACACTTTTTTTTAATCCTTTTGCACCCTTCAAACCCAGATGTCTCAGAAAGCCTCTTGAAATATCTGCAAATGCGAGGAATTTCATTACATCCAATTTTAAAGAAAGAGGAAGTTTTGTAGATTTGAACACTGCAGGGCAAGAACTAATGGTGCAGTAGAACAGCAGCACGTACATTGTCGCAATACTTCTAATTTCTGCAATTTTCTAAAATTCAGACTTCAACGAAAGTAAGTGCTTTTTTGTGCCTCTCTGCCCTATCCGTGAGAAATGTAAAGAAAAAGTATGAAGTCGTTGTGGAGAAAATAATTGTTTAAAAATTTTCTATATTTCACTCAAAAATACTCATATTTTAGAAAAATTGCTTATGTTCTTATTTCAGTATTTTAAATTGATTGACTATTAGTAGTCCAGTGGTTATGAACTACACATCTGACTCGATAAAACTCTGTTTGTATTGAAAGAAAACTGTGAAGTAAGTGAACGCAGTGAAATGCCCAGGTTAACTTCGTTTCTTTCATGCTAGTTGTCCTACTAGACAATTATTTATGAGTACGAGTGATTGTGCACATTGTCAGGTGGAAAACATGACGACTTCTTCTGATCTGTCTAAAGTACTAGAGACTCTTAATAAAACCAATTAAGATATGAATTCCCGGCTTGAGAATGGTAATGAGGCTATTCGTGAAATAATTTCCACAGAAGTTGATAAGTTAAACTCTACCTTACCTGTTATATCCGCTCGTCATGATATTGATCAAAGGCTTAACTGTGTTCATAATGTATCGACCCCTAATCAAGTTAGAAATTATTTCAATATCTCAATAAAACCAAGTGATAAAATGGAAACGAAGACTTACATCAGTTAGTCATATTCCCTCATGCACTTCCGTGAAAACTGAATGGCAATAACTTCAACAGTTCGAAACTTACAGGAGGTGTTAAAGCTAGTGACTCACGATAAATATATTTGAGAAACTTAAAGTAAATTAATCTTGTTTGCTTTGATAAGAGATGAAAACGTGTTATCATTGGGAGATTTTAATGTTCCCTCTTTTTCCGTGATTTCCAATTCTTTCCTACATTACTCAAAATAACCATTTTACAAAAAAAAACTACTCTCTCGATTCGTATGATTTTTTAAAATTAAAAGCAATGTAATAATGTTGGAAATGGTAATATTACATTACTTGATCTTAACTTATAATATAGGGTTTCACAGCCAGTAGAGACATTATTTGACATTTTCGGGTTTGTAGGCCGTGGTCTAACGGAGACTTGTCCATACGTTTCGCCTGCAACTGTGACAGGCATCCTCAGTGGCGTTGCTGGCGGGGGCGAAGTGTTCTGCCTGGCAGCACCGCGTTGACTGACGCTCCCGCAGCTCTGGAGCCCAATCAGGCGCGAGCGCCCGAACCTCGCCCTTCTCTATAAATACGGGCACTCGATAACTGTTCCAATCCAATTTGCTTTTTCGGACACCAGGCCGCTACACGTGCCACTACTGGCCCAGACTCGCTCCGACGGCTTGCTGCTTGGTAGAGCGAATATTGCTACGCTGAACTCTAGTTCGAGATTTTTTAGGGTGCTGCTCCGGCATTCGCCTGTTATTGATCGGAGAAAGTACGGAAAACTATCGGTCGGAGCAGTCGGCCGCTAGAATTCCCCTCCAGACAGCTAGTGAATTTGACCTAGCTGTGTGTCGAAAATCCTGCCACCGTCGGAACTCAAACCTAAAACCTCCCGGTCAGAGGCACTGCAATGACGTCAGTTGATGCCCTAGACATCTCCCGGTAACGGATAATTTAAATCTGGTCAGAAACGCCTTTACATGCCTTATAATCACCGGTATATCATCGATTTTCCGCACCGTAAATATCCGTTTATTATGGCCGCATTTGGGATGAGTAGTCTGAGGTGATAACCACTAATTCCGAAGAGCCGAATTGATTGACATTTCAGTTGATTGATTTGTTAGTGATTCCCGGCGCGTCAGCTGCTAAGATCAAAATGTAGATCATGTTTTTCCTCAGAAGGTGGCGGGATTTTTCTGGGCTTGATGGTGAGATGCGGCGCCGACCTACCCGTCTGATTGCGTCTTTTTTCAAACCAAGATACTTCTCCATAGCGTGGCACCGCCCCAGCCGAGATAAGCTCTAAGCTTCCGACTGATCTTCTGGTATGTGTCATAGTGTAGTGCATTTAAGTGTAAGTATGTGTACGATGTGAGGATAACACAAGGAAGCCTTGCGGTCCATGGCCCGTTCATTAGGGTACTGCTCCGGCATTCGTCTGGTACTGATCGCAGAAACCACGGAAAACTATCGATGACAGCAACCGGTCGCTAGAATTCCAGACAGCGGCTGAAGTAGCTGCCGTCGAGACTGGAACACTGGAATCTCCCGGTCAGAATCATTGCAGTGACATCAGTGGATGCCCTGAGCCATTTAGGCTGCTTTGTAATTTCGGTTCGCACTGCATGTCGTTGGCCCTTGGTGGCCGAGGCGAGGTGTTCGCGGCGCGGGGGTCAGTGTCGGTTCGCTGCTTTCGACGCGGGCGACCAAACGCCGTTCGTGCCGTTCGATCTGATCTGGCGCGAATGCTTGTTAGGCGTCTTGTATTGCACAGCACCGTGGTGACACGCTTTAGTGATTTTCGTGAACTGTTTCTTTAAAAAAACAGCACCGTCGGAAGTTCATTTCAGAAACCTGAACAAACTCTGACGGCAATGTTGCTGACAACTATTTGAGTACGTATAAAAAGTTTCATTCGATTATTTACAGATGTCAGAGGATTGTTAACTTGGTCTTCTAGATGCTAAAAGGGCTAAATGTAAACACATGCTGTAAGATATGAATGATAATGAAAGTCGTGTTCTTGAATAATTTCCGAACACTGGATTTGTGCATGGAAATCAGTACAATCATTACAGTTCATTAATGTATGCGAAGATGTAGTCTTGCGATTAAAAATTTACATTTCTGAAGAGCCTCATTTTACACTGGTCACAGACACAGTTGTTCTTACTAAACTTGTTTCAGATACTAAATTACTTGTGTTTGCAGCTGAAAAACAATAATCTGAGATTAACAGATTAACAAATGCTTCATTGTCATTATAATTTTCTATATTACTAGTTTCCAATGCCCGCAGAAATTTAATAAAAACTCCGCAGCCATCTGCCATGCGAGAGGCGTCCATGGTTTTGTTAGATACCTACGTACTCAGGAAAAATTAAAAACAATGGAAGTTTTTATTTTAACCGAAAAAATGCAAATATTTGATTGTGTTATTTTACATATTCTCATAATGCGCTTACCGATTCAGGTCTCAGTGCATCACTGCTTAGGTCATGCTGGCCTCGTGTGACAGCAAGGCGCCAGGATGAGGGCACCCCCTATTCAATATTTTCTATTCACTTAATGCGCTGTGGAACAGCATACGTTTTGATATTCTTGGTATATAAAGAATTAGCATAGTTGCATATACTATGTTATTGCAGTATTCGCGACGATCGTTTTTGTTAAAGCGTTTAACTTATGGTAGTGCTATATGAGAGTATTTATTTGTTTTTCGTAATTAGTGCGCGTGCTGCGTTTCGAAAACCATTGTGTTTTGTTATGTTCAGTAGGATTTTCACAGTTGCAAGCATATAGTTAATACTAATTAAGTTTTTATGCATAAATTTATGAAATAGAAAACTCTAAAGCGTTAAAACCATAGAAATTACTTTCTATTGAAGAAGAAATATGCCTTATATGAAAATTTTCTGACTATTTTGTACAAGTAATAATCGCATTGTCTTGTACATTCGTGTCACAGTTTCCTCTTTTCCATCTTTCAAAATCATCTTCAAAATAGATCTGGCACTTAAATACTTACCTCCTCCTCCTCCTCCTCCTCTTCTTCTTCTTCTTCTTCATTTATCTCGTGCTTGGATGCGAGAGGATCGAGTCGTGCTTTGCCAGGAATAACGCAGCCGATGGGCGCGTGGTTAAATGAATTCTCTCACATTTACTCTACTAATGTATATTCATTACATTGAATACATTTTCTCTGATTTCTCTACTGAACCTAAATCTTGCAGAACTTATTTAAATGGGGGAACGCTTTTCGCCATGCCAAATCAATACGTTACTGCTGCGGTGGATACTATCGCTGGGCGAAGTCTTACTCAAGAGCCTGCCTCGTTCACAAAATCACTCTTCTCTTCTCACCGTCGCGCCCCGAAAGTAAGTGTCTCTTTCCTTCTTACGGGGGGGCGGATTTTAATGAATTCTCATTATTTTTAGTTATTAGACATTCATTTTATGTTATGACAAAAGGAAATGACCCTTTTACATGACTTTTTTGCATTTTTCGTCGATTTCGACAAATAAGTCATTTTTTACCTTTCCCGTCAATTTGAAGCATTTTTCGCCGATTTTGTGTATTTTAATATCATTTTAATGGTATTAAATTTTATTTGCTTCAAATAATAGTTACCCAATGCAACAAACGTTCTCCACAGAATTCCTGAATAGCCCATTCGACTTCTTTGCTCAGAAATTGTAATGTCAGCTGTTGTGAGTATGGACTATGAGGTTCCTGTAACGCCTATGAGCGCCATTGTCGGTTCGACCGATTTCTCAATAAGTAAAGAGAGACATTTCCTGGTAAAGAACAGTCCAAACTAAAAGTTTGCAAGCTGAGTTTCTCTTGAACGAAAGGAAGAAGCCTCAATTGCCTTCCCGCCACTTCTGGCTCGTCAGTCATTCCACTACCCCTCCCCCATATCCACTCTCCCCGTAGCCTCAACCTCTCCATCTCCTCCACTGTTCCTTAGAGCCCGTAACACCACTGTCCACGCCGTCCCTGACCCCGTCGTCATTGCCTCATCACCGCTCCGTCCCCGTCCCCGTCCCCGTCCCCGTCCCCGTCCCCGTCCCCGTCCCCGTCCCCGTCCCCGTCCGCGTCCCCGTCCCCGTCCCCGTCCCCGTCCCCGTCCCCGTCCCCGTCCCCGTCCCCGTCCCCGTCCCCGTCCCCGTCCCCGTCCCCGTCACGTGTCCCGTCCCGTCACCGTCACCGTCACCGTCACCGTCACCGTCATTGTCAACGTCCTCTTGCCCGCACCTTCCTGCGACCGCTCCATACCCGTTCTCGTATCCTCTGTCATTCCTTCGCCCCCGTCGCCGTTCTCGTCTTTGTCCCTGTCTCCCTCCCCTCGCCTTCCCCTTTCCCGTACCCGCAAACGTCTCCGCGCGCGTCCCCATCACTGTTCCCTCCGTCACTTCCGCCATCGTCCCCATCGCCCCTTTGCTCCCGCCCGCCCCGCTGCGGGCACTTGTATCATCCCTTCGCCCGGGCCGCCACTGCTCTGAATAGCCGGTCGGCAGCGCCGCCGCCACTAAGCCGCTCGACGGCGCGACAGGTCGCCAGGCGAAGTGGTCGCGTGATCGTCGTCGGCCGCGGACGCCACTCGGGCCGCCCCGGCCCCCGCCCCAGCCCCCGCCCCCGCCGCCGCCGCCGCGTCCGCGCGCTTGACTTTAAGCTGCTTACGACAGAGCGGACGTTGCTCGACGGGGCTCGCGACTGCAGATATCACGGGACACAACTCTGGCACGTAACACGTTGAACTAGTGCGTACCTGCGTGAAAGATGTGAAAAGTGGTTGGTTGTGTCGGGACCCTCCGCGTAGGAATTGAAAAAAAAAATCTTCACAAAAGGGTAGGCTGGACACAAGCTACGATTGCAGCAGTAAGTCAAGGCACGGATACTTTGAAAGAAAAGCTATTGTCTTTCATGTTGCGGATTGTGTCGCTTTTGTAATTTTTATTCATTTTCGTAGTTTCTAAACACCCTTAAAAACATTCGAAAATAAGCGCAATACCGTGATGAATACAACAAAGGAAATATTCAACAAAGAAACATTCAATGCATATTAGGTACTTTTAGATAAAAAACCATGACGCATCGGCGGTTTAGTTTGTAGTATAGGGACATATGGGTTCTTTCTGGGAAAGAAATATTTACTCGGTTTTTCATTACACTCTGTTGTAAAGAATTATTAACACACTTTTTAATAAAATAATTTTATTTTTACATTAGTGTAGACAGCTATATCCCCCATTCGGAAAGTGAGTGTTCTCGTGCACTCTTTCATTAAAATATTCTACTTACTAATAAACTAACCATAATAGTATAGTTCTATAACTTTCCGTATTTTACATATACCATTCTATAACTTCCCGATTGGTGGATAGAAGAGTTTTACGACGACGTTTCCGATCTATCTATCATCCAGAAAAAGCGATTAATTTTGTTCTATATACTACATAGTCATATACTGCATGTAGACAAAATCCTTGATACCGAAAAAAGGGTCCTTGTTACGGAAATGTTAGTTTTTTTTCAAAATGTCTGTGAACGACACCAGTTGATATTCCCCGATGATTTGATCGATGTCACGGCTCCTCGGCATCTTTTCATTGTTGGGAATATTTTACATGAACCTTCAGTGATGGCTCTAATTTTCTTTTAATTGTTTACTGGATTAGAGCAAAGTACGCGTATAGAATTTCAATGTTCATCCAGTTCTCTGAAATATCAAAATTGGAAAGGTTAAAAATGTTTTGGACTCCTTCTTACAACCACATTATTGAAGATTGAGAATTTTTCTTAATATAATTTGGTCTTCAAAATTAGATCGTAAAGCCAATTAATAGTTTTAGAGTAACTGAGAGTCAAAATCGTGACTATTTACCAAAAATACATAAGCAATATTTCTAAAATATGTTATTTTTTCTATAAACTTGTTTTACGGATTCAACCCAAATTAAGAATCACATTACAACAGGGCCATTTTCATCAAAACTTTTCAAAAACTACACATGCATTTTTTCAACATTTTGCATGTCGTCAACATTAACATTGTACTACATATATTTCATGGTTTATTTCGTTTACAGATACAATAGCTTCAAATAATTTGAATAATGTTTTTCGAAATACGATACGTTTTCGGGTTAAAGGGTCCAAAACTTGCTAATTTTCAAAACGCCAAAAGAAACTTTTCCGAAAATATTTCTCCGAAAATATTCCGAAAATATTTCCGAAAACTCTTCTTTTTGAAATGTTCAAATCTAAACTGAGTCTGTTCATCTTGAATCCTCGGAATCCTTCATTGGGATTAAAATATTAGAGGGTCCAAAATATCCAAATAGTTCAAAATGAAAAATGTTTTTATACAAACGTTGTTTATAAAGTAACAATGTTACAATAGTTAAAAGTAAATAAGTGTGTTAATTAAATGTCTAAATATTGTGACTGATAAAATCATGCATAGTTATAAATTTTCAGAAAATGCTGATTTATGGGGTGAGAGCCAATAAATTCAGTGGTGAATAAAGCTGTGATTAGTGTTTCTATGGACAAAACGTTTGTTAAACAAATTTTCGATTAGATTATGAACGATAGATGGGTTTTCTACCGATATTTTTGTTTACATCTTGTGTTCAGCGTTGTGTTTCTGTTGTGCTAGTGTTACGTTCGTTGTCAGCGTATAAATGACTGGCTGAGTTAGCTTAGTGTCATATTAAGATTTGTCTGTGCAACGTCCCTGACCAGGAGGTTTTAAGATTCCATTGTGTAGGCTTCAGCCGATTGTGGAGCATTTTCTATGCCAGCTGTATAGCTAGGTCAAATTCAGCCACTGTCTGCATGAGAATTCTAGCGGCAGGCTGCTCTAATAAATACTTTTTCGTGGTTTCTGGTATCAATTACGATCAAAACAATTGTGAATACCTGAGTATACCGATAAACGAGACACAGACCACAAGCGATCTTTCTTTATTCTATCTTGTCCCATCTGCTCCCCTACAAACAGTTACATGCACTACACTACGCATATGCCGGAGGGACACTCGGGAGCTTCGCGATTGACTCTGCTGGGGCGGAGCTTTGCTGGGGGAAATACCTAAACGTGGAAAGTTGAGGTTAAGTCGGCGTGGGATCTCACCGATATCGGGGAAGTAACATCACCACCTCACTATACTAACGGAACTAATGACCAGAATAATTGAGATGCCTGGAAATATCAATGAATCGACATAAAGGCGAGAATGCTCTTCGTCTCAACGCGCAAATAGGAAAACGATGGAGCCATTATTGACGCTACCATCAAAACCGTTCAGCCGATTTTCTCTAAAATTGATATTCCACGATCGATTTACAGGAAATCAAGACTCTCTGAGTTTAAAACGGATAATATTTTGATTTTTTTTGGGAGGGAGGGGTACTTTACATGTCTCAAAAACAATCTCCAAATTTTCTCAAAAATGACACCAAGTTTCTGGATTAACTTCTGGTCCTAGGCTGGCGTAAAGCATACTTCAAAATTGTGCAGGTGTCATTTTGATATCCCTAATTTTTAGAAAATTACAAACCTTAAATTTTTTCGATTCTTCCTACAACTACAATATTGGAGATAGGGATTTTTTCCAAAATGAAATCTATTCTTTAAAGACAGATATCCAAATAACATCATGTTTAATTTTTCGAAAATATTAGTAGTTTTCGCGTAACAGTGCGTGAAATATAGGTAATTTTTAATTAATTACGTTTTCAAAAACGCTCCAAATTTTGTCTTCAAATTTTCCCCTCGCATGTATCAAAAGACGTCATAAAATGGCACTGGTCCTACTTTCAGCGAATTCTTTATATTTTCGAAATTTGGGAAATGTTAAAGTTGCAAAAGTACAATAGTGAAGAGAGATTTTTGTCTTCGATGACATCTGTCCTAAAAAATATGGTCTTTAAGAAAGCTCATGTACAATTTTTTGAAAAATGTATCGTTTTTGCGAAGTTTTTGCTTCAAATTAATACAATTTATTTTAAAAAATCATTTTCTCAAAAACAGTTCCAAATGATTTCTTCAGTGTCTCCACGGATAGAACAAGGGACTCTTGAAAGAATGGCGCAGATCTCATTTCCGATGAACTCTGAATTTTTGAAAATGGCAAATTTAGAAATAATGCGAGAAAGTATGTGCTGATGTAGATCCACAATTTACACCATTTGTGTTAAGAAGACGATTGAAACAAATGATTCAATGTTTTCTATTATATTTAGGTTAAAGTGAGAAAAATATACTGTGTAGCATTAGAGTACCAGTATGTACTTCAATGAAAAGCAAAATGGTTAAGGTATTACAATTCAGCCTTTTTGTCCTAGTTGCCTAACAATGGGCTTAAGAGAAACGTTGCGTCAATAACGATGGAAGAAATCCAAGTAGTTCAACGAACGATACAAGGTTTTTATAGGAAGATTTGTGCTAAATTATGATGAAAACTCTTCTTCCCTGAAGGGAAATAGATTATGTTTATTTAAGAAATTTTCCACAAAAGTACACAAATAAAGATTAGAAAAATTTATAGTGCCTTTTTAAATGACTTTTTAAAATTTTAATTGACTATTTTTTCAGCCTATTTTGATTGTTTTATTGCCTATAAACCCGCCGCTTTTTGACGAGAAATTGCTTTATATATCGCGGATCGTACTGCTTAGAGATTGGGATTGATTTCTTGTACAAAATTTTTAATTATTTGATAATCGTGTCCCTCTCCTGTAGCTAGTTTTTCCCCTTTTTTGCTTGTTACTTTCTCCTTTCGGAGTAGAGAGAAATTTATCTAATGCTGCACAAAAAAACGGGAAATTTCCAGCAGAAAATCTCTTATTACAAGGCCTTGGTAACGAAAAAGTTGATAAATCCAGTTGCTAAATTTAGAAAAAAAAACTCTAACACGTGGTTTTGCCAGAAACCCATGTTTTGTGGGTTTTTCCTTCCGAAAAATTGAATGACGGTAAAACGTCTGTCCGTCCGTCTGTCCGTCCGTCTGTCCGTCTGTCTGTCTGTCCGTCCGTCTGTCTGTCCGTCCGTCTGTCTGTCCGTCCGTCTGTCTGTCCGTCCGTCTGTCTGTCCGTCCGTCTGTCTGTCCGTCCGTCTGTCTGTCCGTCCGTCCGTCTCCGTCCGTCCTTCTGTCCGTCTGTCCTTCTGTCCGTCTGTCTGTCCGTCTGTCCTTCTGTCCTTCGTCCTGTCTGTCCCGTCCGTCTGTCCGTCCGTCTGTCCGTCCGTCTGTCCGTCCGTCTGTCCGTCCGTCTGTCCGTCCGTCTGTCCGTCCGTCTGTCCGTCTAACCGTCTGTACGCGCCCTCTTCCTTGTCCTATCCTCACTCCTTACACATACACACACACACACAAACATGCACTACACTACCACACACTCCGGACACCAGTCAGGAGCTTAGAGTTTGTCCCAGCAGGGGCGATGCCCTACTGATGGAAGATACCTGGTTGCGGGAAACCCCGCTAACGGACGGTAGGTCGGCACCGGATCTCCTTGCTCATGCACTACACTTACGGTACTAATGACCTCAGTAGTTGACGTGCCCGGAATCACTAACAACCAACCAATCTGAATAGTGGTACGATTTGAGTGAACTACGAGAGCATCGAAAGGAATGGTAATGAAAACCCAGGCACACAAAAAACAAAAGTTGACAGACCCAAATACTTGACATACGTTTTTCTCTGTATTTCGACATGCTGAATCTGAACCTGAAGCCAGAATTGCGCCACCACCCGCCAATTTGTTTAAATTGCGAAAAACCGCCGTGAAATTGTTTTTTTTTTGTTTTTTTTTGTTTGGGGGGGGGTATTGTCAGACCGAAAGACTTGACACATATTTCTGTTTGTATGAAGACCCGTTGAATCCTAATGTGAAGCCAGCTTTCAATATTTTTAAATCGCAAAGAATATCATGAATGTGTATTTTTTTGTTTTTGTTTTCAGGGTTGTTGTCAGATTCCAAGACTTGACATTTGTTTCTCTACGTATGTCAACACTTTGAACCCGAATCCGAAGCCAGAGTTCCGCCACCACCCTCCAGTTCTTTTAAATCGCGTAAAACTACCGTGAAATTTTATATTGTAAATTTGAGGGTTTGTTTTGCAATTTAAAAAAACTGGAGTGTGATGGCGCAATTCTGGCTTCAAATTCGGATTCAGCGCGTTGAAATACATAGAGATACGTGTCAAGTCTTTGGGTCTGACAACTTTTTTAGTATGCAGGTGTCATTGATTCTAAAAAAGAACGATAAAAAAATACAATAAAGACGAATGTGAATCAAATTGTATTACACGTGACAAACGGTCAAAATATGTGCTTATGGTCCTAAATAGGGATATCGAAACATTTGAAAAATGAATTATACAAATCTCCGAAATAGTCTAAACGTGTCGCCGAATTCGTGGGTGATTTTAATGCCAGGTCAGACAACGAACTCCCCACGGTACTATTGGAATATTAGGAGAGGAAACTTAAAGGTATCGTCCCCGCTCTCGTCTCGTCTCGACTCTCGTTTCGTCTCGTCTCGTCTCCTATCTTGTCTGCAGATTACTGTAGCCGGTTGGCCGTCGCTGGAACGGTACCAGGAAAACTGAGGCCACGCCGGGGCTACCTAAGCAATCTCGCGTTCTTCGGAACACAGACTTGCTACTGCTTCACGGTCCGGCCTCTCCGCCGCCCCAGCTGCCGCCTGCGGGAGCCTTCACGGGAACCTTCTCCCGCCGGGATAACTTATTGCCGATTTTTCCGGCTCACTGCTTTTCATTCGAAGGCCAGTCATATGCCTCCACCGTGAATCAGGACACTAAACATGCGCCGCTGCCTCGCCCGACAACGTCTCTATATATCTTGCATTATGGCACGGATGCCATCCCGGAGGGCTGGACGGGCGCGGGGCCTGGGGCTGAGGGGTGGAGGCGGGTGCTGCACCAAGGCCGCTGCTCGTGATGCGATGGCAGCGGCAGCGCTGGCGGCTCCTTGCGCCAAGAAGCTTCTCATCGGAACACTCGAGTGCGCAGACTTCGACGTTGGGCTATGGAAAACAAGTTGATTTATTTAATTGATCACGTGATTTTTTAGTTGATCTACTTAATGGACTTTTACTTATTTATTTACCAATTTATTTATTGAATCTTCAAATACAATTTACGCACGATTTCTTCAGCTCTAGAATTCCTACACCCTTTCTTTTATTACACTTGATTGAATTATTACGAATAAAAGTAGGAACGAGCTTTTTTGAAAACATTTGATGAAAATATTTGTTCCCGATTAAAGACATAATTTGTATCTGCAAACCAGCTACAGATTTCAATGGATGGTATTGGTAACCAGTGGTGTCGATTGGGAGTAAAGCCCCTCCTTGAAATTTTTGAAGTAAATAATGTTTTAATTTAAACAGTAATTGAATTTAATTTACTTAAGAATGAGAAAAATAATTAATAGAAATCGATATTGTATAATTTCAGTTTCAAATTTACTTCTGTCTCTTTACTTATAATTTACTTTGTACACCTACACGGAATTCTGAAATGGCACATGAGCTCATCTGTGCACATGAGTTTCTGGATCACTTTAGGAAAATACAGCATTACATTTTTCAGTTTCTGCTGCAGATAATATTTTGAAAGAAAATCTATTTCGTTTTCGAAAGACAAAGAAAGAGCGTATACGAGACTGCGACACAAAAAGACAGTGCGATTTGAGAAGGTTTTTCTCCAAATGATACGAATTCCACTTTACATTTTTTCAGTAGGTACAAAAAATAAATACATTGTTTTAATGCTCATTTACCTTCATGATTCCTTGTTATTTCGACAATTAAAAATTAAGTTTCTGTTCATGCAATTATGTTTAATGTACGTAATTCAAAATCTATTACATTTATTAAATAATTAATTAAAATCTGCTCTCATTGTGGTATAGAAAATTTTGGCTTTGACGTAGGATAAAGTGCATTTTGCCATAAAATATATAGGACTTACCTTTTGGTGGAATGCTCGTTTAAGAGAATAACGAAAGTACACTACACGCTGACTTTCCAAATTTATTTTAAGGTAACAGTTACAAAACCCATATTGCGCTTCAAATTAATTAAACTTCAATAATTGTGTATTGTCTGTTGATTGTATAATTGTATTATTGCCTGTTGATTACAAAGCATTGGGAAGAATCTACTAATTAAAGAAACACGGTAAACAATATTAATGAATTGACATCATTAATGAAAACACATTAGTTAACAAATTAACTAGGCATACATTCCCAATATCATGTAACAATAGTCATTGTGTACATTTAATTTAATAAATACGTGAACACGCGTAGATGTTTCGGATTGGTTAATTGAAGACCCTTTACAAAATCATAAACATTAAATAAGGAACTTGGACTTCATGGTCCAAAGTGCGAGATCCGATTCTTTTCACCAAACCATTTAGTGGTGTAAGCAACTAAGACTTAAAATAAGTTAAAACCTTTCTGGAAATTCATAATTTGTCCGTACGTACACTTGTCAAACTTTTTTTTTGGTTTATTTTTGGTAGCATCAACTACAAGGTCATTAGCGACCGCACCAATTACAATATCTAATATATAGTTTACATTTAGATTTCTAATAATAGTCATTACTATTATTAGATTAATTAGTAATAATTACATTTTTTAATACCATAATTCTACATTAGTACAATACAACACTGTTCACAATAATTAACATGTTTTGATCTCAAATTTCAGACATAATACCAGTAACTTTAAAAAATGTATCCTCTTGATTTTGATAGGGGAATATAACAGTGCACCAACGTCCTGTCCCCGCGAGAGATTTTTCCGCTGTAAGGAGAACTCAATAACAATGAACAATGAAATTTGGGTATGAAATTTTTTGAACACCAATGTGTTGTATTCAAAAGATATGCATTTTTAAATATGTAATCTAAATTTGACATACAATATTTTGGCAAAAGGTGTCATCAGAACGGATGCAATTAATAATGTATAATATAATCATGTTAATCTTTATCTTGCATATAGTTGCTTTTGGAAACAAATTTCTCATCTGTGAAGATATAATTTAAAAAAATGTTTTAAGAATAAATAAAACTATCTGATCAAACGACCGACATAAGCGGAATCGAACAATATTCTTTGTGATGTGTAGAAGAAAAAAATATATGAAGGAATGTTTTTGAGAGTAGACTTTTTGACATTTGTTTCCGTTTTAGATATTACTGATTGCACACACTTTAAGAACAACTTGTAGAGCCGTCAAGGTAATCAGGGACGTGAATTTGGGAAAGCAGACGGGGCGTATTGAAAGGGTGCGCGCTCACTGAACTTGTATTTCTTTACTGTAGAAATTTAACGTTTGGTATACAATCGAAAAACTGCGCGAGTTTGATGCGGAACTCCTAAATTAAGAATTAGTTATTATAAACTGTAGAGGGAAATTTTATGATGTGGCCGAGCTTGCCCGACGTCTACAAAGGAATTTAAGAGGCAAATAGTTTGGCGAATTTCGTGCCATGTACAGCACATTGGGTTAATGCACTTTGACGCAAATGCTCCTAACGTATCACCGGAGGGTGAGTTTTTTTATATTGTTAAATGTTTGTAGAATTTCTTTGCTTCCTCAACCATTAGATGAGAGGCTCTACTTCAAAATGTTCTCTTGTCTCTCAAATTGCAACTCAACCAAATGGTCGACTAAGTAAGAAGGAAGCTGTAATTGTATGAGGCTATGAGTGGCAGAGTGAACTAACCCACAATTGTTATTAACTTTTTTCGGAAGCGCAATCTTCAAAGATAGACCTATCAACAGCACAGTGGACTAAGCAAACTTCTGCAATCGATCGCTGTATGGCACCACAATGTTGCTTTCGCCATCTCGCATTTGGCGCACCTAAGGTTAGTCCATTTCCTGCTAACAAGAGTACGCAACATAATATACGTCGGCGAAATCAGAGTGTCGTTTTGATTGTTATGTATTTGAAGATAAGCACTTCAGTTCACAGTGATTCAAATGACTCAATCCGACTTTGTTTCTACCAAGGCACTTGTACGAAACATTACAAAATATAAATCGCAGACATTCAAAATTCAATGGCTGCGATTAAAAAAAAAATCTTAATAAAATTCAATAATGTAATGGTTAATTTTGAGACACTTGATATCAGTAAAAGAAAATCATATACTACAGAAAATGCACAGCCACTCCTATATCTAACAAGCAATATTAACAGTGAAGCGAAAAAAAAAAAAGAAATTATTTATTTTAGGTCGCATCAACTGCAAGGTCATTAGCAACCACACCAATTATAATATCCAATACACAAGTTTAAATTTAGATCTCTAATACAACACTATACTGTTACAATACCTCAATTCTACAACAATGCAATACAACACATCACAATAATTAACATGTTAGTTTAAGCTCAAATTTCCGACATAATACCAATAATTTTACAAAACTTAACTACTTGATTTTGATGGTGAGGGGAATACAACAGTGCACCAACGTTCAGTCCCCGCTAGAGGTTTTTTCGCTGTAAGGAAAACTTGGGACATGACTCAATGATGTGTTCCAAAGTTAAAGTACAACTACATACTTCACAAGTTCGGAGGGGTGTCTTTTGTAGTAGGTGAAGATGACTTATTTTTGAATTTCTCGTTCGAATTCTTGTTAAAACCACTTGTTCTCTTCGGCTAAGCTTTTTTTGGTAACCAATACCATTACGTTTTTAAGAGTTTTATGAATACTGCTTGCTTTGTATACCTTTCCATGTACCATTCCATTTTACCTTCATTAGTTCCATTCCATTCCATTCCATTTTACCTTTCCAAAATGCTTCGAATTATCAGTGACAGTGTAGGATGGGTTGTGCATTTTATTGTTCTTCAGATTAACAACTGCGGTTACTCTTCTATTTTCACTATTTGTAATGTGATGTTCTAGTACAGGTGGTGCCCATGCAAGAGTGACATTTCTCTTCGTTGAATGAATCCTGCAGAGCAGAACTTGTATAATAGATATCATTTCCGATTTAATATTTGTGTTGATAACTTTATTTATTTAGAAATCTTATTCAACTACTGGACTTTATTCCCTCAGTATGTCATGATTTTTACAATATTGGATCATCTGTTCAGGCTCCTGGTGATGAACTTGTAACCGACGACTTACTGGGGGAGGAAGTTGTTTAAAAATTTGTTTTAGAGTTCAATGTGATTTAACTGTTTATTCTGTTATGTTCACAACTTTTGTTCATAATAAATGCAATAAATATATAGTGTTCTTACTTATTGCACCAAAATAAAACCAAAATTTCAAAAGGATAGTGAACAAACTCAGATTGAAAGGTTTATTCTCATTTATTACATGTTATATGGTGCCTCTTTTACGTACCTTCAGTCACCTTCTAACATGCCACGGTCACTTAAGATAGCAATATCCCAAATAAAATTATTCTATGTAACACAAATTTAATGAAATATTCCAGCTCATATTTCTTCCATTTTCTCCAAAGTGGGTTAGTCCACTCTGCCACTCATAGCCTCATGTTATACAAGCATTTAGGAAAAATAATACATACTATTTATGATCTTAAAATCAGTTCAATAACAGCTACTGAAGTGGAAACGGAAGCAAATTGTCTTCTAAGAAATATAGAAAAATTGAATGCATTGTCTAATCATAATCTGTAATATCAGCAAAATATATTAAGTGACTTGTCTCTTAATTAGAGTCTGAAGAGGTCCTATCATTTCACTGATACAGACACAGAAGCAAAAGAAATAGCAATAAAGCTTAACTTAGATCCTCAATTTGAAGACGTAAGGACAAAGAAGCAGGTGCTTGATAAAAAGGGCAAGGGAGAAGATGAATATTCTTCATTCTCTGAAGAAAAATATCATATTGTTGATTATGAAAATAATAGACCAGTTTTGAATGAATATTTCAAGCCTTTCAAAACATGGATAGTTCATTTGGCTTCCTTACTGGAGCTCGGTTTCAAACAGTCAATAAAGAATTGAGGAATTAGGCATTTGAGTTAGCTACCACATATACGCATAAAGAAGTCTTTGAAAGGGGTGACCTGGCGGTATATATGTCGATATATATTACAAGTGGAAAGTTTTGAGTATCATTCCTTGGATTTGAGCCCAGATATGAAAACGGCCACACCATAATACTAGTATAGAAGGATTTTCCTAAGGATGAGCCAAAGTGACAGTTCGCGTAACAAGTGAACATCACATGTAATTCAGAGAATTATCCCTCCGCCGCGACAGCTGTTCAGCCACGCCTCTTCGTAAAGTATTTGGAAACATCAGTATGCAGAAGTCCAAGAGTTTCGCTCAAATATATGCACGTACGTGAGTCCGGGAAATATTTAAATTTAATTATGTATGCGAAAATCTCTAAACATGCTCTCACAATCAATAAAAGAAAACTATTGGGAATGTATATCCGTTTCCGTCATATCAGAAAGAAAAATTACTTTAAGCCGGAGACACGTGCATCGGTACGCATCTCGCATTCAAGTCTCGGTTTTAAAATAAACATAATATTTATCACACAAAAAGTAAATGTAATGTAATGTTTATTGAAAAAACACAATTTTTACAGAAAATCACATAACACTGCACTTCCTAATTTCAATTATTTCACGCGACGCATTTAATTTTTCTCAGACGAGGACAGCACAAAAGGAAGCATCGGAGCCATTTACAAGTTAGCCAACTGCAAACGAACGAATGCTGGAAGGGAGTCTAATGGCCTGGAGGGCACAACGACTACAGAACCTTCAGTTACGTTGCCAGCACTAGCTGTCACTTTGGCTCATCCTTAGGAAAATCGTTCTATAAAATAACTGCCTGTAAGAGAATGTAAACGTTTTTGTAGCCACAAAAGCTTGTGATGTCGAATTTTAGTGTAAGCTGCCTGTATTTTTTTTACGTTTGTTGATAAATTACGATATTTTTTGAAGTGAATAAGTTTAATGCATAATGACAGCGTGGAGAAGGTTTTTCGCTGTACGAGTTTCAGCCGCTTCAAATAAAGCATGATGAATTTTAAGGAGCTAAAGATCATTAAAGTCACTTCCGAATCTCAACAGGACAACAGCGACTAAACAGATTGAACATATCTATAGATCACAAGTTAGCTTAAAGAATATTTTTTGAGTAGATTTTTTAATTTAAACATTTTTGCGTCCAAAAAGATTTTAATGTTCAATATTTGCTAAAATGATCTGTTTATAAATACATTTAACGTTTTGTAAAAGGTTAAGAGATTTTGTAAAGTTACATAGTTTAATACACAAAGTAATAACTTGAGTAAAATCTAATATTCATAAGATTAATACTCCTCGTATTTCTTAAAATTAAACATCCCCCTCTAAAGCAACAATCTGTTGATTCATACCATACATTCAGTCATTCCGATATCCCTGTATTGATAAACATTTTCATCTCATTTTACAATGGTTATTGCAAGTGTAAAAGGAAATACCAAATATCCTAGTGTCAGATTATTTCCGATTATTTTAGGGTGGCTCATGGGCAGCGTACTACTTTCCGTCATGCTATACGCGGCTCGATTCTCGGTCAGGCTAAAAATTGAGTTGTAGCTGACCTTTAAAATTGTTTGAGTTTCTGTAGCTGTGTGATGAAGAAGAACTCCAAGCAAACGGAGATTGCAAGTTACGGTGAAGGGAAGACGTCATGTTGGCCTCATGTTTCTCTTACCCCTCAAGCGTGGGAATCAAACTAGGCGCAGCCATGGGGGACACTGCTAGCTGTCCGGCAAAGTCGGACAATAGACACAAAATGCCAAATAAATACACTTCGTAGTATTAATTTTTTATTTATCATTGTAAAATATTGAAATTACTGCAGTATAATCTCTTTGCTTTTGAAGTGAAGCTTTTTAACTCTCTGCCATCGAAGGTCGTGCTCCGGGCGAAAAGTAACCTAGTTACGTACCTGAATGCATTGTAAGAATACCCTGCAGCTCTTTACCACATTGTGCACATAAGTCTTTAAATTTATCTGTTATGAAGCCTCCTAAATTCTAAATATAAGGAACATTCGGAAATATTAAATAGATAATTAGTTATTTCTGCATTTCTAATAAACGGTAAAATATTCTAAAAAATTAAAGTCATTATCTTGATTCAGGTGTGAAGAAACACCGTTTAACAAAGTTACGAGAAACAAGATGGACCAAACAACTCGGTTCTTAGAGAAGACAAGCAGTTTTTCTGGCATGGTATTCATTACCTGAAAGATGGGTGACGTGAAGAAGCCGATGACCAATATTTTGAATAAGCAAAAATTTAATTTCCCTTGAATTGATTGATTTTTTTCGTGTTTCCGGGCGCGTCTACTGCTTCGGTCACTAGTCCCGTTAGTGTAGTGCATGTTTTTTTTCTCGGCAGATGGCGGTGATCTTCGTTGGATGGCGAGATCCGGCACCGACCTACCGTCGGCCAGTGGGGTTTACCCCTAACCAAGACTCTCCCACCAGCGGGGCACCGCCCCAGCCGGGACAAGCTCTGAGCTCCCGACCGGTCTCCCGGAATATGTGATAGTGTGGTGCATGTTAGTGTAAGTGTGTTTGTAAGAGGAGAGGATAGGACAAGGAAGAGGAAGGAAAGATCGCGCGCGGTCCGTGACACGTTTGGTAGGGTCTCTTATTAAATAGCGTAAGTAATTTCTTGTTGCGATAACTTGGTCTTGAATGGTTATCATAAAACCTTCTGTTTCTGGGTACAGTAGACCACGTGTCAGCCACCTGTTAGATACTTTAAAATCTATGTTCTGGCCGGATAGTTCATTGGAATGTCTACCATATAACTCTTTTCGACACCACTGTTGTATCAGGCTTTCATTGCTTGTGTACTCTTGTTGAAACTGAGCATTTGCAAGATTTAAGGGGATGAGACTGAAATCAGCCTCTACTATAGCCTTGTGGAGTGTCGATGTTTCTGCCCTCTCAAGGAAGTACTTCCTCATCAGAGAGTTTTGGCTGGCATTACTGTTAGTTATATTTGTAAAGCCTCGACCTCCTTTTTCACATGCTAGATTGATCCTCTCAACAGCAGATTTTTACAATAATGGTATCGATATTGGATCATTTGGGTTCTTACATGTCTATCCATTGCTTCAAGGTCTGTCGGGCTTCATTTTATTAAGCCCATTGAGTAGATGATCACGGGAATAGCGTAAGTATTTATTGCATTGGCAATATTTAGCGAATTCAAAGATGTTTTGAAAACATTTGTGACTCGGTTCTTGAATTCTGCGGTTTCTTCACTCTCGTGTGAGCTACTATTCGAGACTGCTCTATACCAAGATAATTCTACAGTTCATCATGTTCTAATTGTTAAATAAGATCGCTACTTTGCGTCTCATAGTCCAGTGCCCTCGTCAAGTTGCCACGTACCACGTTAACCGTTCTACACGTATCTATACAACACACATTCCGATATCTTCAGAGAAAGTTTCGGTGATATTAAGGAGCTGCTTCAGCGAACTGGCTGTTAATGCATACAGCTCTATATCATCCATATATACCAGATGGGAAAGTCTGTATGAGGCGTGCTGACTCTTTATCTCATAGCCGTATTTATTGCTGCTGCGGATGATAGGCAGCGGGTTCAGAGCCAAGCAAAGCCAAAATGCGCTCAAACAATCTCGCTGGAAGATACCACGGTTGATGTTAATTTTATTTGTGATAGTGTTCACTTCCTAGATTTTTAATACAATTTCTGTCTTCCACATTGTTGTTAGGGTTGCACCAAAGCCTATCAACTTAGGATGGATTTTGCTAGGTTACGACTTCTGGAACCCTTTGGTATGAGATACGTCACACCTGTGGTCAGATGATGCGGAATGCTTTGGGGTTCTTCAATAAACGCATTTATACATTCATTATTATTATTATTATTATTATTATTATTATTATTATTATTATTATTATTATTGGTAAGGAACATTTTCGAATCCCAAATAAAGAAGTATATATTTATTACATAAACGTTCGTAGCCAAAAATCTGTATAGACGTTCTTGTCAAACCCACAAACAAATTTTATCAGCACGGATCGACCTCGGGCCTCTATAAATGTTAAAATTAAATGCCGAGAAGTAAGAGGAAAATCCGCCATAATATTTTTGACAAAGCGTAAGAATCTACATTTCTAAATCAAAATTTATTCATTATTAGTTGATGTAACAATATTGCTAATTATAGATTTTGTAAATGTTTCCCTAAACTAAATTTGTTTATGTTTGTAAATTAAAAATTAATGTTAATCTAAACATTTCCATCACAGTTAACGTTCTGAAATATCTTATTGCGATCAAAGCATGTAATATTTTGTACGTTCTCTAGAGAAATCATTAAAACATGTTAAGTATACGAAAATTAATACAGAATTAAATGAAATGAATAGATCTATATTATCGATAATATAGATCGACGCGTTACCGAACCTTACCCATGTGCTTCTCAGTAACATGCATTCTTGAAGGCGGGCAACCTAAACAAAATTTTCCTGACAGACGGGACGGCTTAAAACAGGTATGTCAAGGTCGCGGGCAATGTAACTACGAATAGCTTACTAGAGCTCCCGGGTACTGCGTCCGGAGAAACTGGCGCGAGATTTAAAAGTAAGGGTTGTAAAAATTTCTGTGGTGTGACTGTGCATCCTGGCCCAAAACAATCTTTTGGAGAAGTCAGTTGTCAGTTATTGTTACAAATATAGTGATATTAATTTTCATTTATTATTTTATAAATAAAACACTTCACTAATATTTGAACTTATCAATTGTGAGTAAAATTATTATTTTGAATCGAAAGGAACTTGAATTCGTTTCGTTTACTTGAGTTCAATATTAGCATTAACTTCCTACGCTGTGGTTAGGAACAAAGATACTTGTCTATTAAAACAGTTGTCCGCCCGTACGTAAGAGCGATATATAGATCTAAGAGGAGGTACTATTACTAGACTAGATATGCTACAAGGCGACTTGTTCATTTATTTCACATTATCGCTACACACGACAAATAATAGAAGCATTAATAAAACAACAAAACGAAAAGAGACAAAAAATTTCCAACATATTCCTGCCTCTTGGCAAAATGATTATGCAAGACAGAAATTTAGAAGAAAATAAATATGAAATAAAGTAATAAGTCGTAAATCACCTTGCCCGGGACCTTGACATGCCTGATTTAAGTCGTTCATCCTTCCAGGTGAATTTTTTTACGTATGTCATGCACTCAAAGCCGCATTCAAGAATACGTGTTACCGTCAAAGGCATGGGTAAGTTTATATAAAGCGTCGATCTATTTTATCGATAAAATATTAGATTAATACTGCTGCTAATTAAATTAATTATAAATTAGTTTCATTGACTTTTGTATTAATTTTTGTGTGCCTAGCGTGTTATATGATTTCTAAGGAAAACGTATAAAATATTGTATGCACTGATCGCAATCAGAAATTTCAGAACGTTAACTGTGATGGAATTGTATAGATTAGCGTTGATTTTTAATTTACAAACATTAACAAATTTAGATTAAGGTAACATTTACAGAATTTATGATTAACAATATTGTTACATGTACTAATCATTTTTGATTTAGAAATGTAGATTCTTACGCTTTGTCAAAAATATGTACACTATTCAAAAACTGGATTATTTAAAACAAATGAATTTTGTCTTTAAGCACCCGTAACTTATGAATTTTCTAGTTACACACGCGAATTCTTTTTTGAGGTGAAACTTTAGAGTTTCACCTCAATGTGTATAAAACGGTAGAAACGTGTTTTTTGTAAGAGTCCTGTCCTTATTTGTGCATGTTCAGGCCATTGCCATTATCATTTATAAAGCCTAACTGAGTTGCTGAAAGAACCTATTTTACGCATGCAAAACGCATATTTTAAAATCTGAAAATCCACGGTCTAGGCAAGAATCCGGACTACGCATGAGTGTCACCGGTCCCTTCGTTTGTGCCGCACGGGGGTGGCGGTGATCGCGTGAGCCCCTCCGCTGGCGGGAGCATGTCCTCCGGGGAGGCAGCGTGCGGGGCCGGGGCGAAGGAGGACGAGACGCGCTGGCAGGGGCAGCGGCAGCGACGGGCCGTGACGGCGGGCGGCCCCGCAGCTGACGGGCGGCGGCGGCGGCGCAGAGCCCTCGGGCGCAGCTCTGGCCGCCACGCAATGCTCCTCACCGCTGCCGCCTCCACACCCTCCACACCGTCTCCACTGCCCTGCTGCAGCAGTCGCCGTCGCCATTGTCTCCGCCGCACAGGCACATTCGGCTTCCCCTTCGTTATCGCCTCTGCCGAGGGCAGTGCTACGTCTACAACGGAGGAGGAAGAAGCGGAGGTGGAGAAGAGGCGTTGTGGATGACGAGGAGTGGGTGGACGGGGATGAGAAGGGAGAGGAGGGAGATGCGGGAGACGACGACTCCGAAGACGGAGAGGATGAGGATGACGAAGTGAAACAAAAGGTGGAGGACGATGTCGATAACGACGGTAGGAGAGGTGGAAGAGTAGAAGGGAGAGGGAAAACGTGTGAAACGAAGTAGAGAAAACGTAGGCTTGAGTCGACCTGGAGGCTGAATAGGATGAGGATGAAAAGGAGAATGAGGACATGGAGGAAGAGGAGCTCAACATACGTCATCTCTTTCTCCTCTCCCATCATCCTCCTTCCTCTCGTCCCCTTTCACCTCTTCCTCCATCTCTTCCTCCTTCATCTCTTCTTCCTTTACCTACCTTTACTTACATGTTCTCGTCGTCATCTTCCGCGATATCCTACTCCTCCTCTTCTATCTCCTCCTCCATCTCCACCTCCACCGCTCGCGCTCCGGAAGGCGGGCCCGCGCTCGCCGCCAAACTACCGCAGATTACGTGGCCATTTAAAATGGCAAGTATAATAACACGGCATACACGTTTCAATGCCCATGGCTTGAATTTAATTCATTTTCGTAAACATTTTTCGTGAGTATCAAATAATCACAAGTCGCGGCGTCCACGTGCTCCTTTTGCCCGGGTGGAATGCGCGACGGGCGGCCGCCTCGGGCGGGGGCTGCCAGCCCGGCTACTGTTTATCACACATGTGTTTTGCGTCCCATCGTTTCGTGCGTAAAACCAGAAGTGTGCGTGAATCAACCTTCACGAGTTGTTTTTCTCTCTAAAAGTCCCCCTGTAAAATTACATATTTTTTCTTCCTTTCTTTTCCGCTCTTCTGGAATTTCTCTTCATAATAATAAAAGCCTGACCTCTCTTCTGATACGAAGATCGGCGGGAAAAAACCGTGCCTAAAGGCTCTAAAATGGTTAGAATGTAATTTTAAATTATAAATTTTTAAACAATGAGGGCACGCAGGCAGAGAGCCCGTGTTCAGCCACCAGTTTTACGCCCTGTGCGTGCGGGAAGGAAGGCGCCGCCTCCGCCGCCGCCGCCACCACCACCACCACCACCACCACCACCACCAAAGCCGTCGCCGTCGTCGTCAGCGTCATCGTGCTGGGACGGTGCGAAGAGGGACGGAGGGAGGTACAAAAGGAAGGGGGAAGAATGCAGCGTGAGGGTAGCGCTACTGCTTCTCGACGGGATGACCGAATTCTCTCCCTCCTCTATTATAGGGCTCTGTCAGGCTGCAACCCTTGCTCTCGTGACTGCTCTACACATTCCGTTCGAAGACGAAACCTGTTAGATGGTGGTTAGAAGGTTACTTTCAACTCAGATCCCAAGGGCTCAAATAACGATCAGGCAATGTTGTTGAATTTGTAATATTTGTGTGCTGAAAAAACTAGGAGTGTGTCAGGCTTAAATGCCCCCTCTGCCAACTCGTAAATGTCTGTGCTCTAGTCTCCTCTGTCACATTGTTCTTGCTGGCGTGCATCAAATATAACGAAGCTACACGAATCAATACGGCACATACGTTGTGGCTCAGCTTGCAGTGAAATAATAATATTCAATCCTACCTTCAAAGAGCTTGTAACAATTCATGCCCTATTCTTGATAATATGTTATCCGATCATATTAGGAACTTGAATGACACATCTTTATAATATATGTAAAATATGTTTTGCTGCATTATTTTTCTATACTGTAGATTCTATGTTGGCATGTTTTTCAGAGTCCTATCTTGCTCTTCAATAATATCTTACTTGAACTAAATGTCCATTTTTATCGAAATGCATCTAAGATCTTTAAATCCTTTATATTTGTTATTTTAATACTTGAAATTTATACATATTCATTTATATTAATTTCAAATTACTCAAATATTGTTGGATTGTTATTTTTATACATCATCATTTACATCAATCAACAATTTATTCTTTCATAATGTACTAGTTTCTTAAAAAATTTTTGAACCTGCAAATATCAAAAATGTGGACTGATATTAGTAGTAGTACGCAAATGCTCTTGAGGGTAGATCCCCATCTCGATTTATGTTTCTGTCTTAATTTCCTGTGAGTGAATGCTGAAATGATGCTTTGTTTGTTTGTGGACAATAAAAGTAGTTTTACAAGACCCAAACGCCACGTGCAACAAAAAACATTGCTTAATGACGTAACATTTTTTTATAATAATCAGAATCATCAATCATTATAATCATCAGCTCTCCGTCCGCAATATAAATGTCCAAACTGCACTTCAATGAATTCTGGTCAGAGCAATTGGGCGTATACCGAGATATCCGGTTTCGTTACCCGGCTGGGGCAGTCAAATAATTTATAACATTGCTTCTGCTACGTAACGGTGGATGGCAATTGCACAACGAAAAACATATATTCACGTAATTGTTAAAACATACAACTGAGACTAAGAGGTGAAACGAAAAATATAACCGTCTCAGGGGCTCTTAACTTTTAAAGACTGTTGGAATTGTTGATTGCCTCTGTAGCTTATGTGGTTAGGGCAACTGAAAGATCAGATTTCAAGTCGAGGCTGGGGCATGCAATTTTTTGAACAGCCATGCGCAGAAATTGAAAGAAGACTATTCGCCCTCCTTCTATGTGAGAGGTGCCAATGGTTTTGTAAATAAAGTCATCTTTTTGTTTATTTATTTATTTTATTTATATAATGTCAAAAACTGTTAAAAACTGTGTGATATGGGGAGAAGTGTATTCTGAACACGTGTTCTTAAATTCTCAGATCTCTGCCCTAATCAATGTACAAGTTTATGTACGAATACTAAAATAAATTCGTTAGATACGAAGGACATCTGGAAAAAGTATAAAAAAGACGAAGCAGTTTCGCATTTGGCTAAAAAATGCAATAATTTGATTGTGTTATTCGGTGTATTCTCATACTGCACGTACCGATTATATTCTCATACTCAGTGCGTCACTGCTTACGCCACAACTGACGTCATCTGACTTAAAGCTTGCCATTAAATATTTGGTATTCATATGGAAAAAGGAGGTTTGTTTTCATTCTCAGTATCTAAACGAACTGTTCAACTGTATTTATGCTACATTATGTTATTGCAGATTCGTGAAGACCTGTAAAAATATTTTATTTATTGCAGGGTTATACGAGAGTATGTCATTTCTTGTTATTGAGTTTTCTCGCTCCTAATTGAAAACATTTTGTGAGGTTTTATTAAGCAGCATTCTTGCTGCTGCTGCTGCTGCTGCAGAGCACTAGTCAGTCATTAAAGTCGTAGTTTTAAGTGCGTTACGTTCAAAAATAAAGGCAATGTGTGTTTTTTCTCTCCAGTTGTGCTAATTATTTGGTACTTTAACCGTTTTTGCGTTCTCCTCCGTCCACCCTTGAGGGTCCGGAATATATCAGGGTCCAAATCTTCTATGCCAGAACTTCACCGTCCCTGCCTCCCGCCGTCCTCCCAGCCATGACGATCCTCTTTTTCATGGCAGTTTTTATTGACTGCTATTAAGAAGGAAAGCTTCGCCACTCCCCTAAACGAACTTGAGGATATTTTAATCATTTTATGACTGCTTTCATTTTCGGCAGCGCGCTGTGACGCATAATTATTTACAGTGTAAATAATTTCTAAATGAAATTAGATCTTACCCTCATGACATATTGATACAGCGCGAGAGAGTTGCTACTGCAATGGTTCTCGATCGAGGGGATGAAATTTGGAAGGAATTTATTTCTCACGCAAAATGCATGATGCAGAAAACCCATTTATAAGAATACCTTGGGGCGTATGGTCTTTAAACACGTTTGCCTTTGTGGAACAGAGTTGGGCAGAATATGTAGTTTTTTTAAATATTTCTTTATTTCCCAATTCAATTTTCTAACTTCCTATGTGATCCCAATTAATCAGTCTCTTAAAGATTGAATGCTGCCAAATTTAACCGAATACAGAAGAAATCGCTAGGATTCCTGCGATCTTATTCAGAAGTCAACGTTGAAATTTGGTTGAAAATTGTCGAAACTACGTCTCAAATTTGTTGACATTCACCAGGATTCTAAAATCGTATTAAACCAAATTTCAGAGATGTAGAAGCAGCTCTGAAGTTCTTTATACTTGTATAATTGAGAATAGGGCAACAACCGGCCCAAGTAAACTCTTCTCTTCCTCAAACACTATCCCTTTTTCAGTCGCACCTTTTTGCTGCGTCGCCCAGGGCCTTAAAGTCCTCGCGGAGCGCGGGGAGGCGGAGGCGGAGGCAGAGGCGGAGGCAGAGGCGGAGGCGGAGGCGGTGGCGCAGCGTCGCCGCGCTGCTTCCAGCGGTCGCGGCAAAAACGCGCAAAATTCCTCCGCTTTAATCCCCTCAGGCATTCCGCCCAGCACGCGCGGCCCCTGTCGCTCCGCTCCGCCCAGCCCGGTCCCGCCCCGCCCGTTCCCCCAACCCAACCCACACCGCTTTTCTGCCACACCACCCACGCTCTCCCGCCACCGTTTACTCACGCTCTTCGTCTGGGAGCCGATCCCACACCACCGCCTCATTTCCCCACCCCACTCCGCCTCCCGCTCGGTTTCGTATCGCCCTGGCACACGCAGCCCCGCCCCACCCTGCGCGTCACCATCACCACCACCGACACGAATACCATCACCAACACCACCGCAAACAACCGCCACCAATAGAAGTCCCACCTCCGCCAACACCACCACAACCACCATCACAACCAACACCAACACCACCGCAAACAACCGCCACCAATAGAAGCCCCACCTCCGCCATCACCACCACAACCACCATCACAACCAACACCACCACCACTACGCCATACTCCTATCTTGTCCTAACTCGCCGTGCTGTCCACGGGTCTGGTCCACTGCTCACAGCCGCGGATCGCTGCACACCATCCCTTCCCGCCACTCCGCACCCGCATACTGCTCCCGCCCCAACCGCCATTGTGTGCCCGCCACGCCCCGTCGCCTCGTTCCCGTGCTTCCAGGGGCGTCAGTTGCAAGAGCCCTTTAGGCTCTGGATCAGTGGGAATTGCCCGACTGCATCCCGGGGTCTAACCATCAAACTCACACCCTTCTCAGTTATGCTCCTATCTCTCTTTCTCTTTAGAGGCAAAACTCGATTTCATCCAAGTGTCTCAAGAGGGGGAAGGAGGAAACTATGAACTTAACACCGTATTCAAGAATAATGAAAATTACAGGTTTTTTAATCAATCGCGGGATAATTTCTGAATACAAATCACATTTCAGTATTAATAATACATACGTAACTGATGTTGCTACAACAGCACATACTTTCTCACGCCATTTGTAACTATTTTAATTTTCGATAGTTCAGTGAGTCCAATCAAAATAGAAACTTCGCCTTTTTATAATTTGCTGTATTCGAGAAAAAATAATTGGAACCGTTTTTGAGAATTAAAAAAATTGTTTTTATTTTAAGCAAACATTTCACGAAAACTTATAATATTTTCAAAAAATTATGCATAACCCTATATAATAATCTCATTTTTAGAACAGATTTTATTAAATTGGCCGTCAATTTCAGTGGTTATCAATTTCTGTACTTCCGTTACCATGTAGCTTTCAAAGAGGCTGTTATATTTTTATGTAATTGGTAATTTATTGTAAATAGATTTTAAGTGATATACATAATATTGCTATAATTCTGCGTGTTTGTAGGTTTTTAAATTTGTTGAATATCTAACCAATATTAACACTATTAGTGATTATGAACTGATGACATATTGCACAATATATACGAATTTTACATAATTTTGCGATTTCGGAAATTTCTAAATGTTGGGAGCTATTTTGCCAAAGATGACAAATGGGTTTTTGTTCATATTATTACGTTATAGAAAATGGTGTAATAAAACGATATATTATTTGATGTAACAAAACAAGCGTGCACCATTCATTAGGCTAATGCCTTAATATCTTGTGCAAGTTAGCCATAAGGTTCTCATCTGCGTTCATTTTACAAGAGAAGGTGTGGAGGTTTCGGTAGATGCATCTTATGTGAAGTTACCTTGAGAATGACTCGTGTACAAAGCTTGTAAATGATACACTACATCGTGCCATACACATTGTCGTTTTTTTCTCAGCAGCTTTAAGTATACACTGACGTGTTTGTTGTGAAATGACAAACGCAGTATTTTTTTGACATTTGTTCGTGGATGCAGAGTTAATTCTAAAAATATTGTTAATTGAGTTATGATTGTGGAACATATGGTATTAGATCTAGGCTAGACTTGCCGCCGACCACCCCTACATGTTGCATCCCGAAAGGAATAGGTAGGGAACCACGTTCAGTTTCAGACTCATCGCTTTCTGACCCCCAATAAATAGCATTTAAATCTGTTTCGCCGTCGTGGATGTCAAGAAGAGGGAGCTTTCTTTTCCCGGAAGTTTAGAACACAGTTGAAATGTTGCTTCTGTTTCACATTTGCTTTCTTCTTTGTCGACTGTTCATTTCACCTCGTTTCACAATCCTCGAAATTATTTGTTGCTTTGTAGGGCTTAAGCATTGTTTTGAAGAAAAGTTTTTTCACACTCTGTTCTTAACACGATTTATTTTATCACTTAAGTGAATACTTCTAGTCATATGAAATCTACTCGTTTGCAATCTTCGTATCATCAACCGGCGTGTCATTAATACAGTCCTTCGGTCAGTAATGTCTCTTTTCAGTTTCAAAATAGCTTCACTGGAGATAAGATAATTCCTGTCCTACACACACCGGCACAGCGTATTTACACCCTAACACCACGACCAGTCTACGCACCTATGCCCATATGAGTTATTATTTGTATATTCTAGTATGTTGCGTCCGCAAGCTCACAGAGTTCCCTTGTCCGTGGCCGTGAAAATACCCACTTACCAGTTCTTTCAATCGTAGTATTAAGTCATTCGCTTCTTAAGTAAACAACTTCGCTTATGTTGATGCTCGATCCCACACACGACTGTTTACTCTCAGGAAGGTTAACGCATTCTGGAATCGTCTAATCTCTTTTCACGGCGCGTGCAAGCTACGGCGAAGGCGGCGGCGGCGGCAGTGGCAGCCTCTATTTGATGGATGGGCGTCCCCGGCTCTTCGTCTGCTGTCATGCCTCGCCCGGCCCCGCCCCGCCCACCCCGCCCCGCGCGCCAGGCCCGCTCCACCCTCCTCGCCCGTCCTCTCCGCCCCGCCCGCCCACTCGCCCGTCCCGAGCCGGCCCGCGCCCCGCGCCCCGCCGCCCACCTGCCAGTCGGGGCCGAGGTGGCCGGCTCGCCAGCCTCCCCGCAGTCGCCTTAACCGCATTTTAATTGGAGTGCATAATGAAGTGGGGGTCATCAGCGGGAGCCGCTCGCGGGCGCCGCTCCGCTCGGCTCGGCTCGGCTCTGCGCCGCGCCGCAGCCCACAGAAGCCGCCCGAGCCGGGCGCGCCCGCGGCTTTCGTTCCTGCCCGCCCCGCTGCACCCCGCCCCCTCTACCCCCCGCTCCACACGCCCCACGCCCCGGCGCGGGGCGGCCCGCCCCGGCCCGGCCCGGCTCGGCCCGGCCGCGCAAGATTGCGCTCGGCGGTGCAGTAGCTGCTCGTTATACAGCCTGCCGCGCAAGTCGCTCACGCTACGCCTTCGAGCCCGCTCCCCCGACCCCCCTATCGCCCCTCCCTCCGCCCGGGCGGGACGCACTCCCGAGCGTCTTCTGGAAGCCGCGTCCCACCTCCGGTCCTGCGCCGGCCGCCGCTCCATCTTCTTCCCATTAGCCGGGAAGCTCAAGTGCGACGCCCGTTTGCCTTCTTAACAGCTGGGCCGCTTTTCTGCGGGCTGGGAGTCGAGCGCGATGAAGGGAGCAAAACTAATAACAGTTTCTTCTGCCTCTACTACGATCTGCATCAGTAACAGAGAAATTCCATTTAAAAAAATTGCCGCTGCTTTATTGGCCTTCAAGTCTTTAAAAAAACGAACTCTTTTTCCGCTTCCTTTAAGAGGTTAAACGTTTGCGCCATCACAGTCGATTTTCCTGCGAACATTGTTTAGATGTTTCCTGCATAGGTTTCCATACCGGTTTCAACAATCTGATGATCAATTTCCCAACGGTATGGTACGCCAAATTAATAAATGAGTCGACGCTGATCCCTCCGTGGATAAGAATTCAAAAGGCCGAGTGTTCTTATCAGTCGCTTCCTTACTTTCCTCTAGTCAATTTCAGGAAAAAAAACAACAGAGTAGCATCTTAAAGAACGGGCCACAGACCGCGCGCGATCCTTGCCCACCCTATCCTTGCTTCATTCTTTGGGCCGGGCGATGGACACCAATCTCATAAGGTCCATCCTTCTTTCCTCAGGACACCTCCGACAATTGTCGGAGATCTAGTTGCAGCGATAATCTTTAAAGCGCGCTGTTCATTGTCTCGCGATATATCATAACAAACTAAGAATGCCGTACATTTTTTGGGCGTGACCGTATCTACGGGACATGAACTTCGCTTGGGCTTGTTCATTTCTTCCGGAATCGTTCCATGAGGCCAGATAGCCTCGCACAGCCCTCCTAGTCTAATTTTCTTTTTCGACTATCTTGAATAGTCTCCTGGACGTTTAAAGATCATTTTGACTAGTTCCAACTTTCAGCTGTTCAGCAACTTATAACTTGACGCGGAACAGCTATTCGGCTGAGTTTGCGCCAGTGCGCTCAAGAAAGGTTATCAAGAAAGGTTCCCCCCCCCTCTCTCTCTCTCTCTCTCTCTGTATCTCTCCTGTTGTCCTAAGCCAATGCATGATACCTATTCAACTATGAACCACGATGAACAACGATCAACAACGATGAAGAAACAATGAACCGTTTCACTACCTGAAAAAGTTTTCACTAAAACTATTTCGTTCATCTCAATATGCCGTTTAAGCCAGTGACGACGTCGAGACGACGTCGAGACGAGGGCGTAGCGAGGGCGTAGCGAGGGCGTAGCGAGGGCGTAGCGAGGGCGTAGCGAGGGCATAACGAGGATGCAGCGAGGGTGGGACGAAGGACAGAAGCTCTACTTCCACTTGCATCGACTTCCACTTGTCATTTTGCATTTCAGTACTCCGTTTGTGATTTAACGATAGCCTAATCTTGCTAAGACCATTGAAAAAGAACTCGCTGTAGAATAAAACTAAACAAAATAAAACTAAACAAAAAAACTAAACAAAAAATTTTCCCTAAACAACTGAAAAGTCACATACTGTGTGCACCCGTTGAAGTAAAATAAGCAGGACCTTTTTGAATGTACCACTACCGAACTATCAATGAGGTACTTAAGACGAAACCATGAATCACATTTTCTTTAAGTGTGGAGGGCGAGCGTTCAGTATTTATAAGAATGACATCAAAGCGACTGAAATATTTTTTGTTTCTCATTTTTAGACAGAGGAACAATGATTAGCGTCTTATAATCGAAATGTACTTTCGCTGCCTGCATTTAATTGGCACGTAATTTATCTATAACAAATTTTATTTGCATTTTCCTCATGACCAAATGCTATGTAAATAAAACCCTCAGTTCGTGTGTCGACAATCAGCTTTGGAATTTATTGCATAAATGGTTATCAGTTCTCCGTGATGTTCGAAATAAAGCTTTATATAAATGTTTACTTTGGGGGTGATGGGATTGCTTATTTATATTTAGTATGTCTATAACTACAAATACATAGCACTTTACCGATTTCATAGTGGTGCCAATTGAGTATTCCACCAACAAATTGCAGAAGTGTGAATGCAAGAATGCATTTCAATACAAGGTGAAACTCATTTAAGCCAATTACCTGACTTTTTGGGTTGTGCCACTATTGCAGCTCACGAACGCAATGTTTTTAACAACTTATAATAATATCAATGAACTAAAAACCTTACATTTGATGTATTTTTGAAGAAATTGAATATTTGAATAACTGAAACGAAGTTTTGTTTTCGTAAATTGCAGCACATCAGAGTGCCGGGCAGTTCTAGCAAGACGCTAGCAAGACAATCTTGTTGTCCAATAACTTTCATAACTCTGTCTCTGGTCGCCATGTATTGTGAAGGGTGATATTACTATTCGTAAAAATACAACAGAGCTTTCTACACCTCGACAAATTACTTTCTCATCAGTTATAACGTATGTTGAATGTGTATTGCGACACGCTTCCTCGTGTTCCACAAAGCCGCTCGCGCTCTCACGAGCGCTGGAGATCTCATTGTGTTCGTGTAACTGTAAAGAGGTTCATAAGTGTTCAGTATTTATGTTTGTATGTACTTACGGATGAAGTATGTATTCATGTTTTACGTCTTTGCACTTTTCGGGGCCTTCAGACTTCTCTCCTGGCTGCGTCTGTTTCCTCCAGGTGCACTCAACTTGGTGCCAACCAGTCTCCCCATCCATCGTGTCGTAGCTCACGAAGTCATCTAGGTGTGGCCAGGCTCCCATCTACTCACGTGCTACGTTTATTCAATGCAGTTTGTTCCGTAATCGTGGTAGTTTCGCCCGTCCGGTTTTACCGCGACTCCTACTAACCAGAACAACTTTCATCTTCACTTGTTTAACAGAATTCTGAAAACCAGGAGTCAATGGGTTTCGTTAGTGACAAAGGGTATCTCCGGATAAGATGGTAAAAAGTTCCCTAAACCAAAAGACGTATGAGCATTATAATTCTAACCTAAAAATAATATATTTGAAAGGTTTCTTAGCCCCCGTCCCATCACTCACACCTCTCTAGAGCCAAAAATGTGATTTTTAATTTTAAGTTTTGCGGCAACATAACATTATTTTATATGACTGAAAAATGTGATAAATAAGAAAACAATATATACTATCAGAAAATATTTTTGGAAAAAAATAACAAAAAGTATACATTTATATCTAATATACAATAATAATAATAATAATAATAATAATAATAATAATAATAATAAACATTTACGTATAATATTTAATAGTTATGACAAAAAATATACATATGCATATAATATTTTTCTGATAGTGTAATTTGTCTTCTTTTCCATCATATTTTTTCAGGCATATAGAATTTTGTCAAACAACTAGTGTCTTGTAGATTATGTTTACGTGGCCTCATAGCTACTTTCAACTTGAAAATTTTACATTCAACATTTTTTAATTCATATTGCAGTACCTTTTCCACCTAAGCATAACCATCTCCACAACTTTATTTAATATTGGTTATATTTCATCTTCATCATTCATAATTCATCAATTTACCTTCATTTAAATTACAATTATACGCCTAAAAACTACAAACATCTGATACACTTCCTTTACCTTGAATATTCATATTATGCCTTATTGCTTACATTAAATAATATATTCACACATGCAGCAATAATCTGTGCTTTCTTCAACTATCCTTCAATCATCCAACCATCCTTCATCCTCTCTCCCTTCTACAATCTCTCTCACATTCTTTGTACTATTTTAACTTTTTACTTCAGTAAAAATCTAATCATATATTCCCATGTCTTACTTTCATAATTATATATTTCGCGTAATTATTCCTCCACCTCTAACCAATATTTTTCACCTTTCATCTCATTTCTTCTTTTATTTATTTGTTTTACGTCAAAAACAGTTAAAAACTGTGTATGACGTCCTACAGGGAGAAGTGAGTTAGCATGCCTCTTCTCCTCCTCTCAATCTCCTGATATACAAACCCACCGGATGTGTATTAACGGAATAAAAGTGTTAAATAGTGATAAATAGTTAAAAGTGATATTAAAATATTGCTAATAAACTATGAATTGTAACGAGCTATGCTTTTGCAGGAATTGTGCAGTGTCACCTATAAATCAGTTGCTACTAACTCTTCGATACTATACAGTTGGATCGTTACAACTCACTATTGCTTTCTTTATCGGAGTCAGCAAGTCGACAGCCCAAGAATTTTACACAAAGTGCCAAGTGCCATTCCTTCATTGCGCCACATGTGTGTAAAATTTCCTGACACATCTGACGATATAAGAAAGAAACAACTAGCTTTTTATAATGTGGCAAACTTTCCTAGGGTTGTTGGTGCTATGGATTGCACCCACATTAAAATTAAGTCTCCGGGTAAAGAAATAGCAGAAGTGTTTAGAAACAGAAAAGGCTATATACACAGGCAATTTTTGACCAGGAAATGCAAATGGCCGATATTGTGTGTAGATGGCCAGGAAGAAGTCACGACCAGGACATTTTTAACAGCAGTCGCTGTCATGCTCGGTTTGAGAATGGACGCTATGATGATGCAGTTTTGGTAGTGGATGCAGGATACCGATACAGACCTTATATGATGGCTCCTTTAGAAAATCCAACACCAGCAAAAAATCTGTATAACGAATCATAAATTAGAACAATAGCTGTAATTGAACATTTGTTTGGATTATGAAAGAGGATATTTTCGGTGTTAACTCTAGGCATGAAAGTACGATTAAAATATGTATTTCCTATTGTAGCAACAGCAGAATTGCACAATACTCTGAGGCAATAAAATGAGAATCTTCCTTCTGATGGCCCTTCCTTTTCCCTGCCTACCCCATGGGAAGTGATCATCGAGCTCAGGAGCATTCCTCTGAACGAAAACGACAATCCTCAACCCAGGGCAGTGCACGATATAGCTCGATGAGACTTTGTTAATAAGCATTTTAGTAGTCCGCATAGAATTGCAGAAAATTGTATTATTTAGTTGTCTTTGTATTTTAGCATTCATCCATTTGTTAATTAATTTTGCTTAATTTACAATAAACATATTTTATTTATTATCATAAACATGGTAGTACATTACAATATAATTCCTGTAGTATGTATGAGAAACGTTGAAACCTTTGAAATGAATAGGTGTGGGAATGCATTTTCCTTATTTATGATATATTTTAAAATATTACGCTGGAAATTGTTGTAGTAAACTTAAAAAATAAAAGAGTATTCAAGATATGAATTTACTCATTTTTCTTAGTTGTACCTAGGAATCTGCGCTGCAATAACTTGTGATTCAATATTTCCTCACGCATTACTAATTTGTGCGTAGGTCGCTTCTAATCTTCCTCTTTTCTTTTCCACTCGTGTTCTTGCCATTTTCATTCATACTCTTCTTTGGCAAACTTCTGCTGCAGCTCCTGTTGTTGTTGATCATTAGCATGGCTGATGGGCAATATTAATGAAGTCGGTAGTACCTGAGCTGCAGGTTCTTCCTGAATTGCTAGAACTGTTGCCTCACATTGAAGATATGAAAGAATTATTAGTGACTGCAGTAAAGGCTGCTGTATCATCTGGGGATTCCACTGACGCCATGTAGATGTCTTCCACGTACACACTGTTTCGTGATTTTCAATTATATATCTTTGTTTATTGGGCACAGTGGTAGCTTCAAGGATGTCAGTACAGTATTTTCTACGAATTCAATGGATTTACGAATCCTTCCACTGAGCAGGATATCAAACTGTTCACAACTATATATATATATATATATATATATATATATATATATATATATATATATATATATATATATATATATATATATATACACACACACAAACACACTCTTTGAACCACAGTACAAAGCAGAACCAAAACAAATCGACTAGTCCACCAGGACAGCAGCATTGCGAACCAACTCTCGGATGCATTTATGTTAAGCATGACTTAAAATGCGTCTCAAAATTAATAATGACTGTACTAAGTCATACTTGAAAAGTATTTGGTGCTACCAGCCGTTATCTTTTCTGAGAATGGCCTGTTCTACGTAAATTATTCTTGCCACTGATGGTATGATGCATAAGAGAATATTTTCCTATGTAAGATTACATTTGTTTTTATTTAATGCCGTTCTTTCCTATTCGTGAAAGAATACCTAACCCTTTCTTTATCCTACTTCACGCTGATGTATCGTCCTTTCATGCGTTTAAGGAAGCATTGAAGTTTCTTTCTATATTCTCCTGGACTGTTCTGAGGTTTCTTTTGCATTGGAAGATCCGTCACTTCCTCCATTGAGAAATTGTGGAGGCTTTTTTCTTCGTATTTCTCTAATTCTTGTGTCTTTCCTACATTAAATTATTATTGCATTTATCCATATTGCACCGTCAAGACCGGCGGAGTTATTTTGATTACAGTTAGATTAATATCAAAATAAATTTCCTAAATCTCTCTTGGTCATCATTGAGCAATCCTGTTCTAATATGTCTTTCAAATACTCCACTGTGACCTGTTTGCTTAGCTAGAATATTCGTAGATATCCTGCATCTGCTCTGTGATTAGAAACCGGCCAGTTGGTTTTAGTTGTTAGTAATTCCGGGCACGTGAACTACTGAGGTTCTTAGTCCTGTAAGTGTAGAGCATGTTTTTCTTCGGGAGATGCCGGTGGCTTTCCCCCCGCTGGATGGGCAAGTTTCGGCGCCTACCAAACGTCGACTAGCAGGGTTTTCCCCAACCAGGTATCTCCCACCAGAGGGGGAAAGTCCCAGTCGAGACAAGCTCTAAGCTCCCGATTTGTCGCCTGTCAGTGTAGTGCATGTTATTGTAAGTGTGTGTGTGTGTGTGTGTGTGTGTGTGTGTGTAAGGGGTGAGGATAGGACAAGGAATAGGAAGGAAAGTTCATGCGCGGTCCGTGATATTTGATAGGGTACCGCCCATTTGATAGGGTACTGCTCCGGCATTCGCCTGGTGTTGATCAGAGAAACCATGGAAAACTACCGATCAGAGCAGCCGACCCCTAGAATTCTCCCCCCGACAGCGACTGAATTCGACCTAACTGACAAGCTGGTGTCGAAAATCTTGCCACTATTGGGACTCGAACCTAGGACCTCCCGGTCAGAGGCACTGCTGTGACATCAGTTGATGCACTGAGCCACCTCTCCCGGTAAACTGGCCGGTGTTTTCCACATTCCAAAGTCGGAAGAATTATTGCTATTGTCCATTGACGTGGTTTGCTGGTAGTATTTATGATCGAATAGCATACTCTATTACGTAATCATGAGTTCTCCAAATGTGCAAAATTCTCTCATTCATAAGTTCCCCAACAATTTCTATCCATTTATTCTCTCCCTATTCACACTCGCGTCGACCGTTTTCTTCCTCATTTTTAGGCCCTACACGTTTTTTTGTATTTTTTATTATTTAACATTTTTACGTTTTTTATGTAGTACGTCCGATGATGAAAGAACTTGACAACTATATGTTTAAAGTTTCTTTTTATTTAGAACTTACTTAGTAGAAATTTTTAACGTTAAAATATTTTTAAATCAGTTCAAAACATCGGCGGTGCCATGGTTCAGCTGGAATCTGATACTTGTGCCGTTCACTGGCTGAGCGGATATTGGATCTTATTAGGACGGGAGTTAATTACGGATATATGTCGGGTGAATGACGTGTAATGTTGGAGGTAATCTAGAATGTAAACCCCATTCCACTGGTTTTACCACTTTTGTAATATAAACAGTCACACAGCCACGCCGTTCAGGTACCCGGAAAACACCAATGGCGGGAGGAGCGTAAACACCGGTCTCCGGAATAAATTTCAATATCATTGCAGGAAAAATGTATATATTTAAGAACTAATGCTACATGTACTTAGCAATACTTTACAGAAATTTTTTGCAAGTTTGGGATAGAATATTTTCAGTTTTGCAGATATGACAAGATCATAAATAGTACATCGAACATTTTTGGTACATCCGATAAGCGTAAAACGAAACTATCACATAGGGTTAGGAAAGATTCTAATTGTGAATGTCCTAAACGATGAAACGATAAGTCCATACGATAAATAATCAAAGATAGAGGGAAAAACTACGCTGGGATCCATCATTGACACCCACCATTGGCATTATTTTTTAAAAAGTATTTTAGCCTATATATCCCATTAAGGGCTAAGACCCCCAATTGGCATGGAAATTTTAAATTTTACACATAAGTACGTTCATCGTGTGTCCTGCCTACCTTACCGCGACAGGCCCTAGCTGCGCACGCCTCCCCCATACCCTGCCCACCGTACTGTGCACGCCACATCCCACCGATACTCTCTCCCGCCCGCCATACCACTCCCGCATTTCCCACCTAACACCGTGCGGCCTATATCGACCCGCCCCGCCGTGCCTGCCCCGTCTCTGCCTTCGCCACGGCCCGCCTCGCTCCACGCCCCCTCTCAGCCCCCCCTCCGTCTCCCCGACCCTGGAGCTGCAGGCCGGGCAGCCGCGCCGCGTGCGCGTGGTGATTCGCGCGCATTAGCATGTGGTTTCGTGGCTGCGGCCGACGCGCGCCCGTCAGCCTGCCCAACACGTATATTGCGCGTATGAATAGGCATGCGCCGCGCCGCGCCGCGCCGCGCCGCACAGGCCCGGTCACCGCTGATGGCGCGGGCGGTGGCGACGGCAGCGCGCGCAGTGGGCGAGCGCGCCGCCGCGAAAGGGACTCCACGAAGGGTATTGGAGGCATTCTCTATCAAATCAAAAAAGTAGTTTTATGTAACAAATAGTATTGTTATTATTAGTAGTAGTACAGGATTCATAAATAGTCATTTATTATACAAGACGATAATATATCTTTATCATCACCCGTAATATTTTAATTTCATTTTATTCCGTTCCATTTGCGGACAATACAAAAAATAAATGGTCATGTCAGATGATCATTAAAATTATTTGTAAATGGATGAAGGGAAATATTGAGTTGTTGCTTTAGGAAAACCATGTTTAATATTAAATTTGATATTTTGTAATATTTTTCATTCCGAACACTAGCAATATTAATATACTATTTCTAATGTCTTCGGCTCCCCACCTTTTACACATCACTACTGTTTCAAAAGTGGCAATTGGTTGCAGAGAGAGTGAATTGACTAGTAGTTTAAGGTTTTCTAAATTCTAATTTTGAATAAAAAAATTCGTTTCTCCATAAATAGTTTTGTTAATAGTTCTTATACTTTTTATTGATGCTCAATTGTTGTTCGACACTATAAAATTTGAACTGAATATGATGGATTCTCTGAATCGTTTTTGACAGAAGGAATACAGAGTTTACTTTTAAATGAATGTTTCTTTGGAAGCTTCACCACCGTCGATTCAATCTTTTACCATAACAATCCTACATAATATCCTGAATAAAATCGCCGTCGGTCGCCGTCGGTCGTTTGGCGCTGAGCATTCCGCGATACCACTCGCTCGTAACGCTTTCAATAGATACTGAATATCCTTAAGTCTTTTGAACCCTCTACACTACCCTTTCTAGCATCACGTTCTCCATTCACATTCATCAAATAATTTCATTAATAGCATTAATAGCTATGCTATTTTCAGAAGAAATTAGAACACTGCAATGGAAAGAAAGATCGGAAAAGAGCTCGTAAACTAAGTACACCTTCATGAACGAACAAACGACAATATTTATTAGAAGAATTCTCCACGAAAATACAGATTTTATTCTGCAAAAATGAATCGGAATATGAATGTTAACGCTCATAACAATTACAGATAGGCATCTATTTGAGAAGAAAATTATTGTAGGCGTTCTGGGAAATTTCTTTGACTTAAAATACTCTTCGGTTACCGAAAATAATGTGGTAGTAATTTATACCACTTAAAACAAGATAATAGTGCTTTTACTCATCCTAGAGGCACCGAAGGATAGCTGTTAAGGTTTTAAAAGGAGGGAATGTAATCTATTTCTCTGATTAGTGTATTCGATTAAATTTATTTGATTTATTTAGTCGATGGATAGACGATTCCGGGCGCGACAACGTCCAAGGTCATTAGTCACGTAATTGTAGTGCATGTGGTGGAGATCTTCCCCCGCTGGATCTACCAGTCGGCTGGCGAGGTTTACCCCAAACAGTTATCTCCCTTCAGCGGGCACCGCCCCAGCCCGGACAAGCTCTAAGCGCCCGACCGGTCTCATGGCATGTGTGGTAGCGTAGTACACGTAAGTGTGTGTAAGTAAGAGGTGAGGATAGGACAATGAAATGTTAGGAAAATCGCGTGCGGTGTACCATGGGACCTCCCGGTCAGAGGCACTCTAGTGACATCGGGTGATGCCCTGAGCCAACTCTCCCGATGTATTTACAGTAACAACTGTATGGGACGTACCGGAAGCGGTAGCTCTGCATCAACCGATGTCACTGCAGCGCCTCTGACCGGGAGGTCCTAGGTTCGAGTCATGACGGCGGCAGGATTTTCGACTCTAGCTTTTCAGCTAGGTCGAATACAGTCGCTGTCTGGAGGAGAATTCTAGCGGTCGACAGCTCTGATCGGTAGTTTTCCGTGGTTTCTCCGATCAACACCAGGCGAATGCCGGAGCAGTACCCTACCAAACGGGCCACGGACCGCGTGCGATCTTTCCTTCCTCTTCCTTGTCCTATCCTCTCCCTTTACACACACACTTACACTAACATGCATTACACTACCACATATTCCGGGAAACCGGTCGGGAACTTAGAGCTTGTCGCGGCTGGGGCGGTCCCCCTTGGTGGGAGAGTCCTGGTTAGGGGGAAACCCCACTAGCCGACGGTAGGTCGGCGCCGGATCTCGCCATCCAGCGGGGGAAGATCACCGCCATCTCCCGGGGGGAAACATGCACTAAATTTACGGGACTAATGACCAAAGCAGTTGACGCGCCCGGAAACACGAAAAAATCAATCAATCACGTATGGGGGAATAGTACCATCTGCGGACGTGTTCTATTTAATATACTGCCAAGAAACCTATTCCCGTCATGAATGACAGAATTTGTAAAAAGAAAAAAAAACGAAAAGAAAACAAAAACGAATGGATTCGAGCAGCGGCAGCGCGCGCAGTGAAGGGAACCAACGCCAACGCTGGTGCGCCTCAGCGGTCGCCAGTACTCGACCAGAAGAAGCAGTGGAGGAAAGCGCTCGGGCGCCCACTGCCGTAGGTAACCTGTCGGTTAGGTGGTTATTTTTCCAAGGGATGCAAGTATGTACTGTTGAGGAAAGTTAATTGAGTCTGCTGCATGGAGTTAAACGTCGCGTTCTTTAAGTGTTTAATCGATCATTGATGTTGCAATGAATGCGTAGAATTTAAAGGTATTTTGTAAACATTACTTTGTGGGGTAATCCAATACTAACTTAAAGTTTACTATTATTTACTACTGTAAGAAAATCAATAGTTCAGACGTTAACTCCAAGACAAAATTCAATGAGTTTTGAAACGGTCATGTCGCAGGATTAAAAATTTGTCATTGTTATAATTATATTTTCTCTATCATTTAAACGACATAATGCATTTATATATTTACGCAGAGTTTTGGCAATTGGATACTTGGGTGGAAAACATTTACAAAATAGTTAATTTATGCAAACTTTTCAGTGATTATTTCATCTACATCAGGGCGATTAGACGATGTCCATTCCTAATCAAATATTTGATGGAGATTTACGTACTAAGACACTATTAATTCTAAATGATTGTCAACATTATTAATGATTTTTGATTAGGAATTGTCTTCAATACAGCACAAAATTTTCAATTTTATCGTACGGTGAAGATAATAAGTGTTTAGCTGGAAAGAGGGATAACTAGACAAATTTGATGCCTAATTTGCAAATAATTTATTTTACTAAAATGCCGAATAATGTGTTAAAAATTCCTTGTTTACATGGAATTTGCATTGTTTAAGGAATCTTTTAATACTAATTTGTTTTTTATTTAACTTTAGGGACAGTCTTAAACAAGACATACCCAGTTAATAAATTATGTATGAATATTTCGCTACAAAGGACTGGAGATAACTGTCGCGCTATGTATCTGGGACATTCCAACAAAAATGATTTTGCTTTCTAGGAAAATGGAGAGTGCAAATTTCATTTTCCTACTATAGAAGTGATCAAAATTACTTTCTGGAAAGGTATTCCAATGCGCACTATGTAAGAGATTACGTTTTTCCAGTAATGAAGTATATACGACGCTGGGATGATGGGGACACCCGCTCGACTGCTTTTGGGTTATTTATTTACGAAATTAGATAACGACAAGAAGCAATTTAGATGCAAGTAAAAATATGTATGTGACATGTGGAAAAAATGCAATCTGAGCACTTTTCCTTGAGCTCCAGGATCCCTAACCATCTCTTTTACAATACTTCGTTGAATTATGAACAGAGGTACTACCTACGAGCGTTTTTGGCAACATTTGGCAGCATGTGATTTTGTAACAAGAAATGTTCATTCCCCAGAAATACTCTGTTTGCATCGGCAAACAAAGTACAGATTTGAGTTACCATAATTCTATCTATTTGATGGCATGGTACAGCTTAATAATAAGTAAACTACCCACAAACCCCCCACAGACCAAAAGAAAACGTGAGCAAATACTGAAGATACATATACTGTTTAGAAGTTGCAACTACATCATACATTTACTGTTCAGACTACGTTTACGGGCCAAAAGCAAATTGCTTAATGGATGAAGGGAAACGACGAAAAACCTGACGGAAATTGCGGTCATTGCACCAGAAGCTGAATACAAAACTTGTTACAACTTTTCAACTTTTATACAAATGATAAATAATTTATTAACCGTTATTAAAATACATTCATCGTATCCGAACGCCTTTGTAGGTTGTTTACTTACGTGACCGAAGTCGGTGAAATGGGTCTTTATTACATCCCTCTAATAAAGTAGTTATCAATTGTCATGATAAACAATAGCAAAACTGCTGTCGGTGAACTGAACAATATGATGCACACAAAATATTATTTTATTGGAAAATGAAGGAATATACATAAAAACCTACTAATGCTTAAAAACTTGTTAATGAAAATATCGCATTTACTCATAATTTTACAAACATATAACATAATATAATAACACTTTCGTTCACATGTCTACGAAGCGGCATTAAGTATTGGTAAGTTCTCTGCAAAATAAACTAATATAATTTCCTCTGCTTAATATTTCTTTCTCTCTTTGATTCCTTGAAAATTTCGTATTCTTTACGATATATACAATCTTTACATTTAATGGGTAGTAAATCTTCCACAGCTTTCGCAGCTTCACTTTCAATATTTTCAGGAATACATATGTATCTTCCATTGTCTCGCAACAGACAGCGATTGTCAACACAAAGGCCTCCAATGAACCGCCGCAATAAATATAATAACATACATCATTACGCCGAGTTGTAGAAGAGAATAAGTTCGAAATGTTGCAAAGGCGATCGGATAAAATAAAATATCGTTTATTACACGTGGCTGAAATATCATTATGTGCTCGTTAGTAATTATACATTCGCGCTAACGCGCTCGTGAATGATTAACTAGCTTGCACATAACGGTCTATTTCAGTCACTTCCAAAATAAAATAGAATTCTGCGTCTCGTTTTCAGGAGAAGAAGTGCGCGGGCCCACAGCGGGCGGCGCGCGATCGACAGCTGCCTGAACGGAGTGGACGGGAGCGGCGCCGCCGCGGGCCGAACCACCGGACGCGCGCTTCGGCAGCCGGCCGCCCAACAGCCCCACGGCCACGCAGCCCTGCCGGCCGAAGGCTACTGTCCGCCGCACCACTGTGGCGTGCCACGCCGCTTCTCCTTTTGGCTTCCGAAAACTCCCGCCACCGCCGCCACCGCCGCCACCCCGCCGGCCGCCGCTACCGCCATCGCTGCAGTCGCTCCCGCCGCGGTCGTCTGACCACCCTATGGTATCGGAGGCATTGTAGTTTCCGATGGCACTTATATTGTGTTCATTGTACGCAGGTAAAAATTGGAGCGGGTGCGCGCCTGGGGAGGGGTGAATGTGTGTTGTGCGTTCGATCATGTACAATGAGTTACCACAATCTGTTTGGATGTTATGGTATTGCAATATATGATATGGTGTTGTGAGTTGCGGCCAAGGAATTTGTATGTATGTGTGTCGACGTGTGAATATATGACCGGAAGAGGTGGCTCAGGGTATCAACTGGTATCACTGCAGTGCCTCTTACCGGGAGATCCTAGGTTCGAGTCTCGGCGGTGGCAGGATTTTCGACACTAGCTTCTCAGCTAGCTGGCGTGCGGCTGCTCTGATCGGTAATTTTCCATGGTTTCTCCGATCAACACCAGGTGAATGCTGGAACAGTACCCTTATGAACAGTTCCCACGGACCGCGCGCGATCTTTCCTTCTTCTTCCTTGTCGTAACCTCACCTCTTTCTTACACACACTAACACTAACTTGCACTACACAAGAACAGGAGACCGATCGGGAGTTTAGAGCTTGTCCCGGCTGAGGCGGTGCCCAGTTGGTCGGAGATACCTAATTAGGGAAAACCCCGCTAGCCGAGGGTAGTTTGGCGCCGAATATCACCATCCAGCTGGGGAGGATCACCGCAACCTCCTGAGCAAATGTACAAACAACACGCTCTACACTTACGGGATTAATGAGCTTAGCAGTTGACGCGCCTGGAATCACTAATAATCAATCTGTCATGTGTGAATATATGTGTTTCGAGCTGAATTTTTTGAATACTAATGAATGTAGTGGGTGTATGTTAAGTTGTGGAGTATACGAATGTACGTCTCCCTTAGAGGTGTGTGTCTCCCTTAGAGGTAATATACTATTTTTCTATTGTTCGCTCCTATGCGTGTCAAGAATGTTACGTTATGATTTAAGGAAATGATGTAATTTATGCCTAAATGTGATTCGTTAGGTTGCTTTTGTCTAATTGATTATTACATTTTATTTTAAAACTACACTCTTTTCCGACCCTCTGCCCTGCTGACGGCACCTTGTTATTTCTGTCTGTCGCCTGGTGATTGCCAGATACTGCCTCGTCCCACGATCCGGCAAAATGGATGCAACACAAAGCACGAGCTTCGGGAAATTGGGAGAGATTTTGTATAGCGTGAAGCACTATTCTACACGTCAGGAACACGCATTGCTGCGCATGCACGAACTCTTTCGCTTCGATAGTTATATCGTGAAACGAGTGAATGAGTGAGTATTAATTGATTCTGGACGCATCAACTCCTGAAGTCATTAGTATCGTAATTGTACATGCTTCATCTCGGGAGACGGCCCTGTTCGTTCTTGCTAGAACGTGAGATCCGGTGCCGATTTACACGTCGGTTTGCAGGCCCGCCCCCAGGTACCCAATCCCTAGCGGGGCACACTACCCGGAATAAGTTCTACCATTCCAATGCATAGTGTAGTGCATGTAAGTGAACAGGTGTGGTAAGGGAGATGGGACAAGGATAAGGACGAAATGAGTGCGCGGTCCGTGGTCCGTTTGTCAGGGAAGTGCTCCGTTATTTGCTTTGCACGGATCAGAGAAACCATGGAAAATTTCTGATTCAAGCAGCTGGCTACTAAAATTCTCAAGACTGGTTGAATACGACCCTGCCATCCGCCATCGCATGGACTCGAACTGAAGGACGTCCCAGTCAAAGATGCTGCATAAGAAACTTTTTGCCGCTGAACTATGGCAACAATTATCAAAAAACGGAGTTCACCAGAATCATCTGATGTAGTCAAATGACTTGAATTTTTACCGTACAAGACACATAATCATGATATATGGACAGTCCCATAATTGTGGCTGCTGGGTATTCTGCTAACTTTATATTCCCATAAGTGTGCGGCTAACTCTCACATTTCTCGTCGAATAAATGCAAGTCATTATGTCATTGTAGGAATTTTGCCTTTAGCTGTAGCAACAAATTTCGCGGTCACATATTGATACTACTATCGTTTGGACGATCGAAACTTGTAAAAGTTGAAGCGAAAGTGAAGCGTGAGTTGAGCAACGTTTGCGATATAACAAAAGTTTGTTCACTATTAACATTCGAAACCGTATTGATAGAATATTGCACCTCTCAAAACGGGAATGTAACTGGGAAACACTGCTGCTTCTGGAGATACGGATGGAAGTTTCTACTTTCACTCTACCGCTTACGCAGTAGAGAGAAAGTTATGTATTGCTAAGCGAAAAACGGTGAATTTTCGGCAGAAAAACTCTTACTACAGGGCGCTGATAACGAAAAAGTGTATAAATGCAGTTGCTAAATTTAGAAAAAATCCACTAATACGTGATATAGTCAGAATCCATATTTTGTGGGCCCTTCATAACAAAAAAATCGAAAGTCTGCAAAACGTCTGGCCGTCTACCTGTTCGTCCGTCTGTGAACAACGCTAGCGGCTAAACCGTTCAACCGATTTTTTCCCCAAAATTGATAATCTCCCATCTATTTCGCTCATGTCGCGGCAACTTGAATTTGAAACCGTTATTTTAATTTTGGGGATACTTTACATGAAGCCTCGTGGACATTTTCCAAATTAAAAAAGGCTCCATCATTTTTCATTAAATTTTGTTGTTGGATAATGTGAAGGATGTTTAAGAGAATAGTGCACGAGTAATTTTTGTTGAAAACTGATTTTTCGAAAATTGCAAACCATCGAATTTTTTTGACGTCTTACTGCAACTAAAATTATGAAGATAGATATTTTTTCCTGGATAAAATCTGTCTCTTAAAGTTAGTTTTTGATATAGGATCATGTACAATTTTTCCAAAATTTGAATAATTTTCGCTTAATTTTGCGTTATGCTACGGGCGAGAAGGTACCCTTGTTTTTTCTTATGAAGGCAATTGTAAAGCCGTCATTAAGCTATTCTACAACGCGTATCAAAATGTTTAAAGAGAGAAAACGCAGCATGCGTATAACATTCGTTATTAATTATCTTTGCTGTTTTGGCTACGTGAGAAACCTTTTAATTGACGCCGCCGCCGCTCTCCATGATTAATGTTATAAATTTATGTCACTCTGGCTTTATAAGTGCAGAAGATTGCTAACAGATCCAACGAATTTACAAAATATTTGCTCTTTAATACAAGATTTTCTCCAGAGTTTTGGCGAAGAAAACAACTAAAATTATTAATATACTCATAAATTCATTCATAAACAAGAAAGCTCATTTTTACATGATTGGAAACAATAAGCGTAAACTGAGGAATCGGTTGTTTTTATAACTTCTTTAAGAGTAAATTCTTTTGGAATGGTAGGTTCTGTGCAAGTAATTCATTGGAAGAATAAAGAAGTCACTATTTACCCATTGGTTGTTTCTTTTAAAAATGATGAAATGATACCACACAAGAATGTAGTAATGATTTGGGAAAATCTCAAGGACAGCAATAACAATTTCCATCTTTTTAGTCAGGAATCTTTTAAAACAAAAATTTAAATATAAAAGAAAATAATTTAGTTTTGTGAAGGAGCCAATGTTCAATATAAAAACGGGAATAACTTTCCCGATCTTCTTCATCACAACGTCTATTTTGGATTTTGTGCTGAATGACACTTACATACAGCATCAAATGGTAAAAGATCATGCGAACGCATCAGAGGAACCATAAAGTGCTGCAAGGAGACGCAGTTTTCAGACCGGGAAAATTCAAATAGCACATTCACAACGCTATTTGATTCAACCCAGAAAAGCAAAAATAATATTACTTTTCAATTTTATGCAAGTTAAAAAGAAAAAAGTCAATATAAAAAACAGCAATTTCATAGTACTATAAATTGGCACTTAGTGATTCCTCTGTCAAGAAATGATGACACTACAAAGCAATATGCTGTGGCGAACAAGGAGAGTAGGGTGAAAATATATACAATACGTTATGTGGACAGATGCCAACAAAAGGATTTAAAACATAGTTAAATTTGATACTTTTGTACCATCAATTGGCAGTGCAGTAATACAATTTCAAATGCACTCCTTACAACAGCAAACAATGGCAGCAAGCACAGCCACGAGACGTCGCGGCAAAGGCGCTTTCATCTATGAATCATTAATTTATTACTACTAAACTACTACGAATTCCACTTTCATCTTTGGTATAAAAATTTATATAAATAAACAAAATCTAAGGACTTTTATACTTGTGGCCTATAGCAGCAAATATACTCCAGAACAATGACCATACAAAATTGTTTTCCAAATCGTAGCACGAACCCTGCTAAAAAACAAATAAATTACTCTCGTATATTACTGCAATAAATTAAATATTTTAACAAAAATTGCCATCACGAATCCTGCGATATCAACGAATACTCGTACAATAGTTCTTTACATAAAAGGATAGAAAAAATTGCTGTTCATAACGCAAAATATAAAGAGTAAATTTAATAGCCAGTTGCCTCTTACTTGGAGCCTTGCCATCCCATGACATCTGCTGTGCTGTAAGAAGTAGTGCATGGAGTATCTGAGTTCAGTCGGTATCCGCAGAATGAGACTTGGAGGAATAACACAAACATTTGCATTATTCCGGGAAAATCAAAACTGTTTCATTGTTTTTGGATATTTTCTTAATTCCTGCGTATCTAACAAAACCATTGAAAACTCTCACATGGCCTGAGTACTCACAATTTGAGCGCATTGTACATTAGTAATATAGGTTTTTAAAACACTGGTTTTTACTTCCTCGCCTACTACGTACGTACGTAGTAAAGATAAGATATTAAAATAACACTTCCCTTTTATTACGTACGTCAATTAGGTAAAGTAATATATGTATCAGCGAACAGTTTTTAATAAAAAAAATTATTTGCAGAAAAAGCCCTATTGTGAGTCCGATCTATCGAAGAAGTGGATTAATTTTGCTCCTATTCTTTACTTCCTCGAATTCGTTGTGTAGTCAGAATCCGCCTTTTGACTATCCTTGATCTCGAAAAATTGGTTTACGTAAAACCATCTGTCTGTCCGTAATCAACTCTAGCGCATAAAGTATTCAAATTATTTTGTATAAACATGACACTTTCCAGTCGATCCGGCGGAACTTGAGGCCCTACGAATTACAAACTATGGAGGACTGTGGAGGCTACGTAGTAGAGTTTCCACGACTAATTTAGTTTGTTCCGATGCTATTTCTAAAAATAATATTACAAGAATTGATAGGAAATCTTGCCAAAGAGGACATGAGAATATTAAAATTATTTCTTTAATTATATTTCTTGAAATAAATGTTTTCAAGCGCATTTTCTTGAATTCTAATGACTAAACAGTGATCTTCCTCTAGTTCGCAGAATGTAACACATAAGCGAATATCACACCGACATCTTCCCTCGTCTTCCCCTACTTTTTTGTTTCTCACTTTCCCTCTTACCTGACTTCTTCCCTTATTTTCTACTTCCCTCCCCTTCTCTTCATCTCATGCTTTCTTTTTACATTTCGTCTTTTCCATCTCCAATTCTCACGATTCCCAGTCCCATTCTATGCTGTCACCTTTGCTCTTATCCTATCTTATTCTGTTTTCCTCCTCCAATTTTCTGCTCCACCCGTTCCGTCTTTCCACTCTATCCTCTTCACCCGTTTGATTGGTGATTCCTCGTTCCTGCGCATCCTCCGTTCCCATTCTCGCGTGTCTCCGCGCGCCTCTGTTCGGCCAGCGGCGACCCGCGCGGGCCGCTGCCCTCGCCCCGACCCCGCTCCGCTTCTCCGAGCGTCTCATCCCGCCCCGCCCCGCCCACCTTGCCCCGCTCGCGCTCGCGCCCGCGGCGGCCGGCGGTTGCGCCCGTAGCGTCGGACGCTCATGAGTTATGAGCGAGCATGCGCGCGCGGAGATTCGGCCGGCCCTCGCCGCACGCCATCACGCCATCAAGCGGGAGGAGCGCGGGAGGCGGGGGAGGGGGCGGCATGCCCTCGGGGCCACGGCCGCCGGCCGGCCTCCCTGCACTGCCAAAGCGCCAGCCTCCCTGCCCGGCCTCCCCGCACCTGCCCCTCGGCACGATGCGCCCACCGCGCCAATCGCCGAGCTCATCTCCTTTGCTTCTCTTTGTACATGGCGCTGTCAATAATGATGTCAAGAAGAAATGAGCGATACCTCGATCAAAATGATGATAATAATAGCAATAACAACAACAATAATAATAACGACGCAGACGGCACTCGTCTGCGCCGAGGAGGCTGCACATTCGTGTCCTACATAGGCATGGTCGTATTTGTGATTGTTCCATCCCCCTGATCATCATCCTATCACCCCATAACTCACAATTCAAGGCGCAAAAACCTTGTTTTACCATGGGATACAGCCAAAAAGCTGATCCCCCATAACGACACACCTTACTCTTTGTCCGGGATAGAACATGACTGGGCCTAGGAAGAGAACGTGTAGCGTGGTCAGAAATGGGTGATGTGCAAATAATAATAATAACAACAATCATATACACATGCCATTCACGGCCAAGAGATAACTTCTAACTACAGAAAATATGTAGAAAATCAGACGTCCGAGATGACTGAAGAATGTGTCAAGCACCAGAAACGCTACGCCATATAAAAACATTCAGAAGGAACCTGGTAAATACAGCCTACCTTAATCGGCACAACGTATTTTTTGACTGATTTATTTTTTACGTCAAAAACAGTTAAAACTGTGTATGACGTGCTACGGGGAGGAGTGAATTCTGTGCACGTTTTCTGTGCACAACTAACAGTTGTACTTTCGCTTCGCTCACGGCGCCTTTCCAATTTGCGTCTGGAGTATTCAAGTCTCCAGCAATAACTATAGGATGACTATTGGCGTTTTCTATTTTCTCAGAAATGACTTCCAAAATCGCGTAATTTTCATTCGGTGGCCTATAGCAAGCAATAATTTCTAAAACATTCACTGAATCACTTATTTCTATCCCCATTATCTCAGGGGGTATCATAGGGTTCATGTTCCGACGACGGCAGGATTGGGTTCAGGATTCAGCTTCTGGGTCAGGATTGGATGGCAGGATTCAGCTTCTGGGTCAATGACCCCTATCTCCATCAGATTTTTCGTGCTGTTTCCCTGATCCTTTGAGCAAATGCTGAGATGGCCCCTTGTTTTATTTCTGAACATAAATGTAACTTAATTATCTGTCCTCTTGAATTCAGCGGGAAACATAATTATTAAAATGATCGTCAACCATGTTGTAAATGATCTCGGCAACACAGCTTTCGACGCGGCGTCACGCGGACAGCCAAGATCATTTACAGGACTCTGGCCGTGGAAGCCTACGACAGTTTTCCATGTTGTCATGGTAGGCACCATGATTCCTTCACGAAGGTCATGATCAGGGATAAGAACCCAAATCTATAAGAACATACCTTTGCTCTTGAAAATAAATTTTATTACATTGTAGCAAATATTTTGTTACCAATTCTTCCCAAAAACGACCATTTCATTCTGTATTCAGAATTCAACTTGTATATGACTTAGGACAGGGTTCCTAGAATTAAGAAAACGTGCTCATCATATACTTCTCTTCATAGCACGTCACATGCAGCTTTTAGACTGTTTTGACGTAAAAAGAAATAGAATTTTCGATACTAGATAACTAAGTCGAACACCAGGCAAATGCCGGAGCTGTACCCTAATAAACGGTCCTCGGAGCGTGCGATCTTTCCTTCCCCTTCCTTCTCCTATCAACTCCCCTTACATACACACACACGTACACAAACATGCACTACACTGCCCCACATGTCGGGAGACCACTCGGGAGCTTAGTGCTTGTCCCAGCTAGGGCGCTGACCCGCTGGTGGGAGATACCTGGATGGGAAAAACTAGGTAGCCGACAAGTGGGTCGTTTCCGAATCTCTCCATCCAACGGGAGAAGATGAGCGCCACCTCGTGAGGAAAATACATGCATTACACTTATGGGGCTAGTGACTTCAGTAGTTGACGCGCCCGGAATCACTAATGAGTCAATCGACCGGCTTATCGCTGTTTGGCAATGACGGGATGCGCTAGTGCAGAAACAGCATGTAGTCGTACACACCGAAAGTATGGGCCCGTGGGCAACTTCAATGTCAGAGTGGGGGGAACCGTGGTAGGCGCGATGGCGGCCGCGCCTGGACGTTAGCCAATTTCAGCCGGTGCGTCAGGAGGAAAGTGGTACAATCACATGAGCAGTGGTTCCTCGAAAGTCTCGTATACTAGGGTATATTTATATACACTATACCACCAAACTTAGCTCACTACAGGTGTCCCTATGGTGTAAATGCGTTGCGAATACATTTCGTACCAAGGTTCCGACCTTCGCGTCTCACATGTAACAACCTCGAGTCTCTACATCAAATAATTTCCTACGCATTTTTACCCAAATACTTCTTGCAAGCACACACGATGTCTCACTCGCGGACACTCATCATCGTACGCTGTCAGCGTCCAGAGACTGCCTCAAATATGTGCAGGGCCCGTTCCTTGTCATTTGCTTTATCATCGTCACTTGCATACTATTCGATTTAATCGAGCACACCTAATATTAGTATCGCATATACATCACTCATTCGTCTGTTGACTGAATCCATCCGGATGACGCCACAATACCCTCACACTAGTCCTGCGAAATATACTACGAAACGGATATCGAATATCGAAAATGAATCCTACATTTTCCCACTTGCCAGTATTGCCATTGATTTCGACATTGATGTCGTTTGTCATCCACGTTGAACGGAAACTTTGAAATGAAGCTTGATTTGTTGCTAAACTGAGCACGAGTATTAAGTAGTGACACCGCAATTGAATTTACTATATTCAGAACAATTACAGACACCGCGAATACAGAACACTCAGACAAGAGGGCATGAAGGGGCATGCCCGTGGACAAAGTAAACAAAAAGCAGACTTCCATCTGCGGATATCTGCCATTAACAACTTATGAACCCCACCTTGTGACAAGCTGCGTACGTAAACTTGTAAGAAAAACGCTCTAAGAAGGACATCTCAACGAAGCTATCAGCAATTGGACAGTACCGGTAATCAGGTACATTGCTGAAATAATTGACAGGCCGCAAGTAGATTTGGAAAAATTGCATAGAATCGAAATCGTGTTGGAATAATTTACTTCCCAGTCTTACAATGTAAATAACTACAGGATATATCATTATACTCTTGCGCGGTAGGTAGGCGCGGTACATACGTAACGGAACAACTTGATTTTTTTGGCAGTGAAAGCTTAATAATAACGCCAAAACACTTGATTGCCTGCTGCAGCATACACGAACGTTTCATAACGTTGTACTAGATCAGAACCCACAACGCATCGAGTTGCTGTTTTTATTAGAATAACGAAGCACTACCTTTTCCAACGTACATTGACAACATCAGAGTCATTGTTACGCTAGGCAGAGTAGCATCACTGCCAAGCCGGCTACCGCGCGAAGTGGCGAAAATGAAGACGTTTAGCGGGGACGAGAACTGTGATATACATTGGGAATTGAGGGAAAGCTCTGGTAAAGCCATCTTTGCAGTGCCCCGTCACCTGGCCGCCACGATCTCCAGATCTGACGTCCCCTCGATTTTTTCTCCTGGAGCTACATTGTGTTAACACGACCCCACCGGAAGAGGCGTAAGACCTCGTCGCGCGGGTCCACGCGGCTGTGGCAGTCCTCAGGCTGAAGCGTTGGGGCGTGTGCAACGGAGTATTGCGACGCGTGCCCTTTTGTTGCCATACAATCATACAATTTTGATCATACAATCGTACAAAACCATACAATTTTGTTGCCAATTGCCGAACAACATACAGTGACGGATCTTGGGTACGTTCTCTAACGATTAAGCAATAAAGGTGGTGGTGGTTTACCCTGAGTTTTGTTATTTTACGGCCTTCGTACTTCCTTTTTCGGTGTCCACTCCGCGTCGAGATTCGGGTTTATCATCTGTCCAGCGTCATTGATCTCCGGTAGAACTGTTATCGTAAGAAAATTGGAAAGTTTTCTAGTCTCTTGGTGCTCAACCAGTCATGCTTGTCATTGCTCAGTGAGCAAATTTTTTTTGAAATGGCAGACATCGAACTTCTCGGCGGATATTGATTGTTAGCGCGTCAACTAAAGGTCATTGGTCCCGTAAATGTAGTGCATGTTTTAATAATAATAATAATAATAATAATAATAATAATAATAATAATAATAATAATAATAATAATATTTATTCCCAACTTCTTGTATAGAGATAATGTAAATTGTTGTTTCTTGGCATTACTAACCATCAATAACCAGCTGTGATGGTTAGCAATACTGAGTTTATAATTTATTATTTGTCTACTTCTACATAGTATTTTTTATGTGTGGCGTGTTTTTAACCATATTCTTATTTTTTAACATTATTAATCTAAGTTTTTCTGAGCATACAAAATAAAAAACCTAGCTTTAAATCATACAATTAGTGAAAATTTACAGAGGTGCAATAGGTATATTTCCATGTACAAAATATATAATTTCATAAATAAATTTATGAAATTCTGTATTTTGTTTATGGAAATATATAATGTCCATGGAAATAAATTTATGGAATTTCATAAATATATTTCATTTATACAGCAAACAGTTTTAATGCAATATTTCAGTTAGCATGTTTATATCATTACTTGTTTTAATCGAGAGGTGGCGGTGATATTCCCTCACTGGATGGCGAGATCCGGCGCCGACCTACCGTCGACTAGCGGCATTTCCCTCAACAGGTATCTCCCACAAGCGGGGCACCACCCCAGCCAGGAAAAGTTCTAAGTCCCCAACCGGTCTCCCGGCATGTGTGGTAGTGTAGTTCATGTTAGTGTGAGTGTGTGTAAGGGGTGAGGATAGGACAAGGAAGAGGAAGGGAAGATCGCGCGCGGTCCGTTTGTTATGGTACTGCTCCGGCATTTGCCTGATGTTGATCGGAGATACCACGGAAAACTACGTATCAGAGCAGCTGGCCGCTAGAATTCTCCTCCAGACAGCGACTGAATTCGACCTACCTGAAAAGTTAGAGTCGAAATTTCTGCTGCCGTCGTCGGGAGTCGAACCTAGGATCTCTCTATCAGAGGCACTACAGTGCCATCAGTTGATGCACTGAGCCAACGCTCCCGGTCCTTAAGCGAGTTAGGTCTTGTCACTAGGAAGCCAGTGTGTATAAATACGCCATTTTGGTTGTTATCACGTTTCTCGGACTCAATTGTGGAAGTCGCCATATGCGGTTACAATGGTACCTGTATTCCGTGCAACCTGAGATAACACCCTTGCTTCGCTGTCGACACAAAGGACAACTATAATATACCAGCGTAAGCCGGCAGACGTTGCCCTGCCCTCCATTTCAATCTTTCTCCTTCACTCTCCCTTTCGCTCTCCGCCTCGGTCTCTCTGTCTCTGTCTGTCTGTCTCTCTCTCTCTCTGTGTCTCATCACTCTCTGTCACTGATTTCCCTGTTTGCCTATCTTTTTCTGTCTCTCTCTCTATTTCTCTCTCTGCGTCTCTGTATCTATCTGTCTCTATCTGCTTCTGTCTGCTTCTGTCTTCATCTGTCTCTGCCTTAGTCTGTTTCTGCCTCTCATTTCTCTCTCTCTGTCTCTCGATATTTGTGTCTTTCTGCCTCTTTGTCCTTATCTGTTTGTCTCTGCCTGCCTCTGTCTCTTTCTGTCTGCCTCGGTCCACTTTCTTTCTGTCTGAGAGAGAGAGAGAGAGAGATGTTATGCGAAGAAAGACATGACGTAAAAAGTATGACAAAGCGATACACTTGAGCAACTGCATATAAGAACAGTTAAAATATGCTCGAAACATGTCAGAGTTGTTCAATAATGCAGTGAAGTGTTGATGCAGTGAAGTGTTTCTTTGTAAATGTGGAGCATTTAGATGCGACTATTGTGATGACAAATTGTCTTAGACAAATCTTTTACTGAGGTTGATATTTTGAAAATAAAAACATTTTAAAGAAGGTGTTTTATGTCACTAATATGGTCCTCGCGCTGTTCACCAAATGGGGATTGGTTTCATTCCCACTCCAAGAATAAATTTCGGGATAAATTTACAAAGATGTCATT